>VZTL01063125.1:36157-57247 GCA_013400535.1 Scopus umbretta
TTTTTAATTTCTATCCCTCTTCCTTTTTTGTACACTTCTTTTGTCCCTCCTTCAGACTCCTGCAGATAACTCCCCCAGGAGTATAAAAGCCAGGTGCTTTTATAGCTGCTTATCGTATAACCAGCCAGACCTCTCCTTATCACTTAACTATTTGGGTTACCAGTACATTGCATGATTTTCTTTTCCTCTTCTTTTTTTTTTTTTTCCTTGTCTTTTTTTCTCTCCTCTTTTTTCTCTCCTTTTTTTTTCTCTTTTCCTTTGTACCATTAGTAAATTCTTCAGTAAGTCTGGGAAGATGTTTCCCCTTGTGATTGTCAGGGAATCTGGGATTAAGTGTTTATAGCCAATTTGCCATAGCCTATGAATCCATTAAGACAGTTAGACCTGAACAAAAGGGCAGGACAAGTAATTATTTTCAGCTTTGCCACTCCTTAATCTCATCAGCTACCTCAAAAAGTTGTGCTTTCTCTTCTGGAGGTAGGTGTACTTTTAAAAAAAAAAATATATATTTATAGTAGGTGTATTATAGATATCTATATCTGTCTATAAATAGGTCTTAAATCAGCTGCAAGTGGATAAAGCATTGTCCCTGAGGACACAAAGGCTTCATGCAATTTCTGTAACATGCATTTTGACCAGTTTCTCAGAATTGGGAATAATGGAGAGAGGACACTAATGAGGCTCAGCTTACCAGCTGGTGATCCAAATCTCTAGTATCTGATATCTTTGCAAATTAGTCCCTTGGGCACCATCTTTATTGAACAATGAACAGCATTTCACAATATAATGCATCTTTCCTGAAAACTTGGAGCATTCTCTAAATACAGGGCCACTCGGGTGAACCTACTTAAGTTAAAGTGTTGTTATTTGCTTGTTCTTAGGCTAGGCTTTCAATCTACCCTTGGAACATCTAGTTTCTTAACACCTTTCGTGTGTCACTTTTGCTTTTTCCTTTCTGGTGTTTAGGGACTTTCTGCAGAGTTGCAGTCTAATCAAAATAAGAGGATTTAAAGTAGAAGGTGAGTGCATTTTAGTGTGATAAGATATTAAGCCTACCTTCAGGTCATCAAAATCTGAGGTCAGATTTACGTTAAGGCTCCATCTACTAAAAGCCTCTTTCGTGACTGTACTTTGTTTATCTGTAGCACTGGTCAGATTTTGGGTTTTGTGGTGGTGGTGGTTGTTGTAGTATGTTTAGGTTTTTGTTTCTTGCTCTTTTTGTTTCTTGTCCTTTTTGTTTTTCCAAATAACACTTATCACGGCAGCAGAGTTTTCAATATAAGAGACTGATCTAACAGAAGTCCTGACTTTTTTCTCTGAGAAAACCAGGATGAAGTATTTCATATCGGGTCTGTCACTCCACTTACAGGATAAAACATACTCCATCATGCCTGAGTCCCAAACAATGCTGTAATTAATACAAATGAAAAGCTGGTGTGTCATGCTGGTGGCAAATGTTCACATGCTAGTAGTTCAAAACACAATCCTCTTTTTTTTTTTTTTTTTTTTTTTTTTTTTTTTTGCCAGATCTTCAGCTAGTGATTTGGCTCTAATTTAAGTAGGCTCTTGGACAACTGTATTATTCAGAATATCTGAGTTCATTAAGGAACATGACTTGTGTCATATAAGTTGCATTTTCTGTTTGCTTTTTTTAATCTCATCCTTTCTCCAGGGAGACAATTGTTTGTGGAGAGGATTGCCTTTGAAGGTACTGTTTTGATTATTTTATTTATAGCAGTGCTATGCATGCTATAGCTGTGTAGTCTAGTCTTCCCTATATCTGGACAATCTATACTGGTTTTGATTGCTGAATGTTATTTAGGCCTGGATGTCATACTTTATTCACAGCCTTATAGCCTTGAACCTCCCTTGCAGAGCTGTTTCAAAAGCATTTTACATTCATTTTCTGCAACAGTAAATTACTACAACTTTTAAATGAGGTGCAACATAACATAAGTTCAGGTTTAGGAGTGTAATACCATTCAATGTCATATTGGAAGAAACTGTTTAGGAGCTCTGCCTTTGAACTAGCTTACAACTCTGCCCTAATAGTTGGAACTGACACATACTACCTATTAACCAGATTTTGGAGAGGATTAATCAGGTTCTGGAGAGGGATCTATTGATATTTAAATTCTGGGGTTTATTTGGAGCTGGGACTGGTCACGTTTTGGTTTGGCCTGAAGTTTCTGATAAGATCACAGCCAGAAATAGAGGGAAAGAGGAAGATGCTTGTGTGACTACAAGTGAAAATATTCCTCTGAATAAACTTAGCACCAGTATTTGTGAAAGTGTATTTCTATATCAGTTGAATGAGTAATAAGATCTAACGAGGACCAGGAGTTTCTGTCTTCGTCACTGCAATGCATTTTAAAGTATTTTATAATAAAAGCCCTGCTGTTTGTCTAAGAATAACAACTGTGTTGTACAGTGCCACTTGTGGAATTCTTGTATGGAAACTGTCACTCAGCATCCTTCTGCTACTTGAAGTGTAGGGCCGTGTATAACAAGATTTTGGATTCACAGCTTAGTCATGTGAAAGACTTTAAAAATATGGTTTTAATATTGAAAGAATAGACTGGTCATGAGTTTCAGATGTGTTTATATCCTTGGCTTCACTGCCTGAAACTTCAATTACTTTTTAAAAAATCAAATATATGGGATATTTTAAGCTCTCAATTTAGATTTCAGGGAGGGAAGGGGAAACATATCTATGAAAGAAGAGAGGATACAGAAAGAAATATTGGATTGGCAAAAGCAGATGGAGGACAGCAAGGGCTCATTTTGATTTGTTCGGACGTTATGCAATGTAGATTTTACAAATATGTGGGATTAATTTTGCTGTATTAAAAGAAAGAGCCCATCAGTTACAACGGACCTGTATATTTCAAGCAGTCTGGTGCCATTAGCAAAATGCAGAGGATTTTCTCTTGCTGTTAATTTTATACACCTTTCTCATCAAGTGTGTATGTTGAAATCTCTTTAATTAGAGAACCCAAATACTCAAAAAGTAATAGCTATTTTATGTCAGGTTCTCAGATACCCTTCTTCATTATCTTCACTCTTTGTATGCCAGTGATAAAAATTAACAACTTCTGTACAACAATGTAAACCTTATTTTCTGCCTGCTCTGTCATACTCCACCTCACATATATACATGGCATGATTCTTAGTCAATATTGTGTTTAGTAAAGGCTACGAGAAAATATTTTCCTGTTTTCTTTTTTTTTTTTAAAAAAAAAGGGAGAAAACAGTTCCAAAGTAAACTTATTTTTTCACCTTCTATATTCTTTCATACAAGGCATTAAAGGAATTCTCACATATGCCCAAGGCTTCTGACATTAAACATTGTCTGAGCTATGACAAACATACCAAGTGGTCTCTGCAAAGAGACAAACATATGGCAATGTTACGGAGAACTTCTAACTGCAGCAACAGCAAGCGCATGTGATTCTATAGACTTGATTCTTCCTTACTGTATGCTCAGGTCACAGTAGATGTAAGCTTTGTCCTTTTTATGCCCTCAACCTTGATGATCAACTAAGGATCTCTCTATTGCAGGATGGATTTTTGTAACTTCTATTTTGGATGCTAGACCTCCCCCCACACACACACCTGAAGTCATCATGTAAGGGAACAATTGCTGGCTGTAAAGTCAGCGCAGCCCTGCTCGTGTGCTGCTCACTCTATTGTAGGATTCTCGCTTAGGTATGGACACTTTTTTTGCTGGGGGTAGGAGGGGACAGAGAGGTCTTCATCATATGGCTCCCGAGTTACTTTGCAATGTCAGGTCAGTGCAAATGAGGAGACAGGGTCTTGGCTCCGGCTGAGGACTGCAAGTCCACGGTTGCAGGCCGTTATCACAGAAGCAGCAGTCTCTTCACATGGTGTCAGTAAAGCAAAAAACCCATTTTGCAGGCCAGCTTGATATGTTTAGCTTAACAAGCACATGATCACAGCTGACATTACATCCATTCAAGGACAGGGATGCACACAGAATCCAGTACGTTACAGTACCAGTCAGAGCCAGCTCAGAGGCTGCACCTCCTGGCTTCTGAGCAAGACGGGGAAGGAGAGGGAGCTTCATCTTGTTCCACTAAAGCCACCAGATGATGATGAACAATCTTTCTCCTGCCAGAAAGCAACATAGGAGGCCGTGTTGCAATGGGCACGCACAAATCACCCACTAAGGACAGTGATGACAATGCTTGCCTTCTTAGGGGGTGCATCAGTTTTCACTTGCTCCTTTCATAAAGACAGAAGAATCAGATTAGAGCCTGTCTTTTAATAGCTGAGCTTTTTCCCCTGCCTTTTCCCTCATCTCCCAGTCTAACCCAATGCTGTCACAAGCCTCACTCTGGGGCTCTCTCTTATTAACAGAAATGTTGCTCATCCCAGAGGAGAGATTCAGATCAGCAAAATATCCTATTCCAGGAAAATCTTATCTTCAGCTCTGGGTTGTGATGCACAAGTGTCTTTACTGCTTAGCTACAGGAAAAGTAGATTTTGTTGTGACATTTCTATTCAGTGCCATGGCCAATTTTTTTTTTTTTTTTAATCGGCTTCCCTTGGTCATATGTAAGCTCTTCCATCTTCTTTTTTTGGAAGTTTGAATGTAGCTGTTGTAGAGTAAAGGAGCAGCCATGAAAATGCTGGTTTCTCTTCACAGCAGCCTGCCTGAATTGTGCTGTCAAAGGGTGATGGGTTGCTGCTTCTAATGCTGTATCCCAGCCTCAGGCTATATCATGGGCCATAGGCAGCGAAAACCCTCCAACTTCCTTGGGAACCACAAAAGTAAAAAAGCATGTGCAATTCTGGGATTATGCTCTTATTTTTAAGAAGCTGAGGAGGAGGAAGCTGAGCTGCTGCAGACCCTGGCAGTGGTTGTGTGGAAGCAGAGATGTTGGGACCTTCTCACATTTCCAGTAATGGCAAGATTTTTTTGTTGCATCTCTGAACAGCGAATGCCAAGTAGACAGAAGAAAATGGGGTTCCTGACCTGCTTTTCAAATTTTCTGCTGAGTGAGGATTAATGAAGGTTTTAAAGATGAGCCTTTATGCTGGGGATGACTTTCAATTGCATAAGCGTGGACAGTGTAAACTACACGCTCTTTGTGTTTGTGTTGAATTATGTTTCTACCAGGCTCTTTGGTACTCTTTGCTCTGATAGCTAGTCAGGGACTTATGTTAGAGCACTTCCTTTCTTTCAGCCTTTGCTTGCTGTGGAAGAGAGGCATCTCCTTGCATAGGGAGCTACTGCAGGATGGAGGGCTGGAGAAGGATGGGGAGGTAAGAGATGCATTGAGGGACAGACCTGAATCATTGAAATTATTTCAGGTAATATTCTTATAGCACCCTTGCTGCTATAAGAAGCAGGTTAGCAGGCTGATTTTGTTGGAAGGGTTGGTATTCACACAGGAAACCTAGAGGTCTCTCAGAAAACTATTTTTTTGAAAGAACTCGGAACAGGAATTGCAGAAAGAGGACTAAAAGCGACCTTAATTTTCTTGCGTCTAGGAAGAGGATAGTGAGTGGTGAAAGTCTACATTATGTAGGGCAGAAAATGCAGACTCCTGATTAAATTTATGAAAGAAGACAAGCATGCATAATAACAACACAGTTTACATTTGGGTATGTTGCTAGTACACAAATTGAGAGCTTTTTTCTTTTTTTTTTTTACCCTACCTCAGAGAGAGTATTCTTTCCTGTTTTCCTCTTTTCTAGTTATTGGGAATATGAGGAGGTGCTCTAAGAACATCTAGCCATGTTTTCGCTGATTTTTACCCTCTTCCCTGGCCATAGTAGAGGCAGGACTGTGGACTAGATGGATGTCCACCCTGAGCTGCTAGGGCCACTTCTGCCTTATTGCAATGGAATACAAATACCATACTTCCAGAGTTTGGACCTTTTTCTTCATAAGGACAGGCAAACAAACCCAAAAAGTTATGAAAATGTGACTGAACTAAAACATCATGAATGATCTTAGTGTTATGTAAAACACAACTTTTTGAAACTTTTTGAAAATGCAGGAAAATAAAGTATATCCTGTGTTGTTAGCTTTCCTAGTGTACTTCAGTATGCATGAGCTTAAAATACCTCTTTAGAACACAATAAAGAAGAAATGTCTACCTTAAATGAGAGAGATGAAAGTCTTTGTCAAAATGCTTAGTCCTATTCCCCATGAGAATGCAGAAATGGATAAGTAGAGCAATAGTTTTCTGAAACAAGATGGCAGACATTGTCTAGCACATTGATTTAACTTATAGCATAAGCAATACACGATTTCTATAGCTTGGAAGAATACTTGAATGTAGTTCTGCCTAAATTCCTCTCCCTGGATTTTGAAACAACAGAGGGAAGAAATGCTGAAGTTGCAGGAAGACGCTCTAGGTTGTAGTTTCTGGAGCAATTTGAATGAAAGGTGTGGGATTAGAGCATTAGTTCAGAGCAAGGAGCTGCTCTCACAAAGAAAGCAATCTGTGTCTATAACAGAGGATGAATTGTGCGGGCTGTCAGTTCCAGAAGCACAGTCAGCTTTGACCAGAATTGCTATACTGCATCTGACAAGTGGATTTAGCAGTTCCTGGGAGCATATTTTTAGTACTCTAGTTGCAGACCTGACAGACTGCAAGGGAAGAGCCATCACAGATTCAAGAAAAGAGAACGAACTTTCCAAGGGGCACCATGCATGAAAATATTTATATTATTTCTTAGAAGATACTTGCATGAAATTTTTTGGTGAATTAGAGTTGAAGCATACATAGGAAGAAAGCATGTGCAAAAGAACTGAGCCCAGGTCTTTGTTAAGGATTGTACTGGACTCATTAAGGTGCTCTGTGCTATATGTAAACCAGGAATGGATCAGGAGAGTCTGAATCCAAAGACATGACTGGAAGTTGTGTTTCGCAGCCGTGAATTACTCCATCATTTACTGTGACAAGATGATACACAATAGCTTCCAGATGGTCTGCTCCTTGCACTGCCTAAATCCAATGCTGAGGCTGTTGCTCCCAGAGCCAAATTTAGGCATGATCATTTGAGCTCCTGCTGGGTCAGAGAAACCCCTTTCCCTCTGGGCTTCTCTTACTCATCCTCCTGGGGAGTGCTACATCAGCTTTGCCAGGCACAGAGAGATCCTGGTGCATTGACGTTCTTAGGCAGCTGTCTGCAGCCTTCTGCTTAAGCAGCACTCATCTTGTGTTTTGTGCACCAAAGTCCCTTCTACAAAGGCGACTGGTGTTGGCTGCCCTTCAGCAGCAACAGCAGATGAGTTTCTGCTTTGCCTGTTGCCATATGTGGAACTCTGTCGTGTGCAGAGTCCTCGCAGTGTGGCATCTCGCAGCAGCTGGGCAGTGTCCCTGGACGAGGTCCCTGGCTCTGCTGTACCCTCAGGAGCGTGGTGGCAACCTGCTAGCTGGAAGACCAGGTAGGAATACTAAGCAAGTACTGCAAGATCCCACTTGCATTTGAGTAGACATCCTTGTTGCTGGGAGAATGATATACTGCTCTCTCCTTTGCTGGCATCCCTGTTCTGCCAGAGCCACAACTGGACTTTCAGACTGCCAGTCACTTATTTGTTTCACCCCGAACCTGACAGCAGAGATCACACTGGTCATGCTGGAGAAGGCAGCTCCATCCACAGGTGTAGGATTTCTGAGCACCTGTATTGCAGCAGCTCTCCTCACTCCCTGTCTCCCTCTGCCTCCCACTTCTGGGAGAGCTGCCAGGTGGAGTTCCCACAAAGAAGGTCTATGTATACAGCCCTGTTTGGGGGTCAAAGCATGCCCCACTGTTGAAGGGGCTGAGCAGGGAAATGCTGCTTCGTGGTGGCACAGAGGCTGCACCAGTGCTGCCTTTGAGGTTTTGGCTCACAGGGCTCTCGGAAAGACTGAGAATGCCTCTGCTTGGCAAGGGGCTGTGTCACAGGGCTGGGGCCTGCCCCAGTGCACCCCTGTGGTGAGCCCCAGCCACCAGGGAAGGACCGGTCCCTGTGGCACCCTGACAAAATATGAGTAGACTTTCATTTACGCAATGGGAGATGGAGGGCACTGAAACCACCATAAGTTTGTTGGTATGGAATGCAGTTCAGGTGCCATGATATGGTTGTAATGCAGAGAGTTTAAAAATGTGCCCACTGAGTGGCTAGGAGATGTGTGAATTCTCATGCTACATGCATCCTTGTGGGCATACGTGGCTATCTGCTTAATAAGCTTGGCAGGGATTTCTGGGGGGGAGGGAAGAGAGAGGAGAGGAAGAGTTTGCCTTCCTTTGTACCAAGGGATATACTTTCTTCTTAAGGTAATTTGAGAACTTGTTGTGGTTTAACCCAAATCAGCAACTAAGCACCACACAGCCGTTGGCTCACCCTCCCCTGTCCTGGTGGGATGGGGGAGAGAACCAGGGAAAAAAACCCTAAAACCCATGGGTTGAGATAAAGGCAGTTTAATAGGATAGCAGAGGAAGAGAAAATAATAATAATAATAGTAATGATAAAAGAATATACAAAACAAGTGATGCACAATGCAATTGCTCACCACCCGCTGATGGATGCCCAGCCCGTCTCCAAGCAGCGATTGCTGCCCCCCGGCCAACTCCCCCAGTTTCTATACTGAGCAGGATGCCATATGGTATGGAATAGCCCTGTGGCCAGCCTGGGTCAGCTGTCCTGGCTGTGCCCCCCTCCCAGCTTCTTGTGCCCCTGGCAGAGCATGGGAAGCTGAAAAAGTCCTTGACTAGTGTCAGCACTGCTTAGCAACAACTAAACCATCAGCGCGTTATCAGCATTGTTCTCATACTAATTCCAAAACACAGCACTATAGCAGCTTCTAGGAAGAAAATGAACTCTGAATTAAGCTGAAACCAGGACAGAACTTTATCTAGGAACTTGATTGTAATTGTGGGGACCTATGGCACTTGGCAACAGAAATAGAATTGTGTCTTCCTGTGGCCCACTGCAGCAGACATTCAAAAGCCACAATAGTGAGCCTTGTGTTTGCCAGAAGGTGGTGGGTAGTGTAGCATGGATTGTGGGAACATGTAGGACAGATGTTTTCACAGCAGTTTTGGGAAAAACTTTTGTTGTACACTGCTATCCTTTGTGTAACTGGACCTGGTGATTCAGCTGATGTTTTCAAGCCATGTGTGTCCTGTTCTAAACACTAAACTGCTGTTAGCTGCAGGCTTGTCTGCCTTAGTGCTTAAACCAGGGGACTCATAATGCAGCTCCAATAACATGTAGTGGAGTTCCAAAATGAGAAGTTCATGGTATAAGGGTAACTACTTTGATTTCATTGTACTATTTTTCACTGTCTTGTATCTTCTCCTTAGCACACTACTATGTTTCTCTTTTTTTTTTTTTTTTTTTTTTTTTTTTTTGTTAAATCTCCTCCAGTGCCTTTGGCAGAAGATGATGGTAGGTCAGATACTGCAGACTTCAAAATTCATTTGATCTCCAAGAGCTCTTCCTCACCAATGTGTGATTTTCTCATTTCCCTTGATAACCCTGACAATGTTTTAGGTTAGATAACATTCAGCCAGGGAATTTTGCAGGTTTCTGTTTTGAAATAAATCACCGCTAATAAATGAGAGGAGTCACAGTGTACAATGTGGCTTTGCAAAGGTACCTAACAGATTAGGAAATACACCTGGAGGGAGTGCAGTGTCATTTTTCTTCCTTTCTGTGAGCTTGAGCCAGTGGCAGGTTCATCAACTGTTTCATGTGTTTTGATAGAGGCAACGCAAACAAGCCTTTCTAAATCTCTGCTCCTGTTCCTCCTTCACTTGGAAACAATCTTGCTTTACTGCCTGTTGTTTTACTCCATGCTGTTACGCCCTGTTTGTTTCCCTGTTTTTATCTGTTCCTCACCTTATCTGTCCCAGGAAATTGTAGCTTTCTGTTTTATTACATCAAACAGGAATATTTCCAGGATATGTACAGCTATGCTCTTGAACTTGTGACATTTAAAGGGCAATAGAATGCTAATGAGACTAATAAAACAGAAAAATGGCTTTATATAAGTCAATGTGAAAATGGCTCAACCTATCTTTTAAATGGACTAATTTCAACAACATTCATTGATAGGGGCCTGGAGGGAGACTCCAAACTTGGGGGATTGAGACAGAATTGTAAAAACAAAGAAAGCTCTTGTCATTCTCTTCTGACAACTTTAAAAGAAGACTAGTGAATTCTTCCTATTATAGGGAATCTTTACCATCTATTTTCTGCACATGATAATTCACAAGGGTAATTGGCCGTATGTTTTTGTTTTGTTTTCATTCTGCTGTGAAAGATGCTATAATCTAAAAGCAATTTTATTGGATTTCTTTAACATTGACTTCTGGATTTTTATTTGAACATGTACAATAAAAGTTCCACACTTTATAGTGCGGTATTTCTAGCTAATGCTATGAGGCCTAGAACAACTGTGTCTATAGTATTTGCAGGTCAAGTCTTTTCTGAACAGTACTAAGGCTGTACTGATTCTACATTGTGTAGCCACTAAGTCATGAATTGACGTGTGTGGATAGACTACAAAGGAAAGCATCCATCAGTTTTACCTTTTTGCCCTTATCCTTACCTCCTTAACCAAGGTTTCTCAGTTAACATGAAACCCACCAGTTTTTCTGGATTATTACAACAGTCAAAAGGCAACAAATAACAAGAACATCCTGTGAGTTATAATCTACAGTATTTCTGAGGTATGTTGTTATTCTGAATAGGATTGGTTTATTTAATTAAGGGTATACTTATAAATTTGGGGGTTGGAGGTTGGGAGTGTCCCATGTATGTTTGCTAAAGTTTGCTACTTGCAGTAAGAGAATTACAAGTATTTTTGCTGTTTCTTTAACAACAAGAAAAAAACCCAATGACTTGGAGAATAAGCAGTTTCAGATCCTATATGACAGCTGTTTAGAAGTCCTTTTGACTATTATCATTAAAAGCTTATTAAAATATTGTTTTCTTCAGTGCAAGTTATGTTCTTTCATCTTTTCCAGTAATGCACCATCTATTAAAATGTTTTGATGTGGAAAATTAGTGCTTCAGGTCTGAAGAGAGTGACAAGAATAATGTTTCAGTTATAATTTCAGGATTAGTAACACAGATTCACCCTTCCTAGTGGAATAGAAATGTGGTAACCTAATGAACTCTCCATGATGTTTGGAGTTAACACAAAATTTAACTTACAATCAGGATCACCGGCTGTTTCTTACACTACGATTTTGTGATATCTAGAAAGCTGTATTCTGGCACCTGTTTGCCCTAGTACCTCAGTCTTCTTCCTCCCCCCCCCCCCCTTCTGTCCACCACATTCCTGTTATTCTATCCTAAGTGCTTCCTGAAGCTGAGGGAGCTTGTTCTGTTGGTCTTTTCTCTTTTCTATCCTTTGTGATCCCACAAGGTTTGTGGGTGCAATGCTTTGCTGGCAGGATGAGTTAGCCTGACATGTCTGCGCTGACCATCCTACATGAGCTAACATGTATACTGTGGTTCTGTAGCTCAGGATCTTGGAGCCCTATATGGATCTATTTGAGAAATGTGTGTGTGTAGATAAATCCATACCATGAGGAGTGGTCTTCTTTCTTAGAAGATTAGTATTTCTAAAGCATGTTTGATCACATAGGTGATGTAGGGCTGAATCATCATGTACAGTGAACTTCCTTCAAATTGGAAATTGACTCTTTTAATAAAACCAGTAACTGAATATCTTTTTTTTTTCATTGCAGCTACAGCTGTTTGTCACTCTGCCCAGCATTTGTTAAGTAGGAATCCTTACTGCACAAATACCTCTTCGTTTCTCCCTTCTTCTTTTGATAGCTACACGTAGGTTGTTTCCCCTCCTTACTGCAGTTCTTTTCTCCTATTTCCCCTTGTCTCCAGCATTTTCTCTGGGAATAGGAAGGACAGGTGAGAATGATTATCTTCTGCTCACTTTCAAGATTCAGAGCACTGTAGGAGATTTTAGTGCAATCTGCTCTCCAGTTGAAAACAGCTGGTGTAATCTCTCTGTAGATGTAGTGGTAATTTCAAGATTATTCATATTTAGTCTTGAAAATTTGAAAATCCTTCAGACTTTTGCAGGAATTCTTTACTGAACAAAATAAAACTAACAAAAATTCAGTATTGTTCAATACTCTTTATCTAGGGAGACTGTCATTCCCAAGATGTGTGTGACTATAAGACTACAGAAGAAAGGAGGCTTTATCCCTGCTGCATTATAGAAGGGAGAAACTTATTCTGAACTCATGTGGGGTCTTACAACTTAAATCCTACTTTTTAATGTCAGAAACAGTTTTCTTAATCTCCCCTGGCAAATCTTTTCCATGAAATCTCTTTTCTATCCATATGCTTTCTGTCAGTACGCCACACACTTTCTACTTCCCACACCCACAGCTTCATGATGACAGTCCATCATGCTGCAGTCCCTTGAAAAAGTTTTTGATTTAGTTGTAATATTACAACATTTCTGGTCATGTTAGATGCTTGGCTGCAATAAAATCGGGTCTGGACCATCCTTGTGATTTTGCTTTGCTGAAAATTTGCACAAGAACTTTTATTCTTCCTTTTCTATGGTAAAAATGACAAATAGCATCTCTTTAAAAGGAATTACAAAGAGTGCTCAACATTAAGAAATTAGTGGGCTGATGGTTATGCACTTTTCATTGGCTATGTGACTATCTATGATCTTTTGTGTGGGTGGAAGTGTCCACTCTCCTGTACCTGTTGCTCACATATCTGCCGAAAGCAAATTGCCAGCTCTAGAAACTTTGTGGAAAGGAAGATTGGACCTTTTAGCCTTTGTTTGTGTGGCTGTAGACACAACAGACAAAGGGAAAACTCAACCATATTGTAATGAATGTATAGGATTTGGTGCTTTTTCTGTGTTTTTTAGTCATCTAACCTTAAATTATATGATCTTTGGTTTTACAGTGTAATAAGGGACTACAACAGGTTATTAATTACTTAATATCCATTTTTTCAGTCATGTAGCCAATATTAATGGGCTCAAAATTGTAACACACATGGGTGATTATTCATTGTGGCAACACCTTTGCTTGAAGCCTATTGAATCTTTCCAAAATACTTCAGAAACATTAGGAACTGCAGATGGTGTTGATTTTCCAAAAGAGTAATCTAGTTTTCTTAAAATCTTGTGTGTCACACAATCTTTTGAAGGTAGGTGGTTTTAACAGAGATATAATAGTGCTACTTTAAAATTTGGGCACCAAAGCCACAGGAGTTATCATACTGGAACAAACTAGTGATATACTTAAACCGTAATTTTTGTTGTCTCAGTGGTAAGAATCTGAAAGTCCAAGAAGCGCTATGGTGAGTGTGTATGCCAAAAGGGCAGTGGTTTTTAAAAAACAAAAACAATCCCAAAAAGGCAGTCTGGCTGGCAAGGACTGCTAGGTTGCAGAAGCAACAAGTGCATTCCTGTGAGAGAATGGCTCCTGGCTCCCAGCCTTGCCAAGTTCAACAGGATCCAGGCTGAGGCTTGGAGTCATAACCATGCTGTGCATTTTTTTGCTTCCCTTACTGATCAAGGTCTGTATTTGTATTTACTGGAGCTGTTAGAGGAGGAAGATAATAAAGTGTGAGAGTTTAGGAGCCTTCTCAGTTATATCCTATTTCTTCTAGGAAATCAGATCATGTGATTCGGCTGCTTTTCTCACCCTAGAAGTAGGAGGACCTGTTTAGCCAGATTTGACAAAGCTTTTTTGAAAGGGATAGGAGTCTCTAGCTTTCTACCTACAGTGGAAGTTTTGTAGGGAGACTAAGGATACCCTCAGGTTTGTTATTAAGGTAGGGAGTGATGGCCTGGGTAGGAAAGATACAATTTGTAGGAAGGCAGACTTCACTAGGTCTACTGTTCATGAAATAACATACTGGTTATTATCAAATATGATAGTTAATGAATTGTCATAACAGCTTAAATTTCTTCCAAGAAGAAAAATAAAAACTATTTTTAAGGACAGTTATTATTTTTGTATTTCAATATTGCCTTGTTGAGATCAGAGCTATTTTTTGCCCAACATTGCCTGTAAATTGTGCTCTAAACCTTAATTAAAGGCTACTTATTCAGTTTATCTCATATTCAATCATACTCTGAAGATAACCTATGCTACTGATTATGGTTCATTTTGTTTTGTTTCTTCTTATTGTTCCAGTAGAAAATATGCATCTCATAGATACTTAACTTCTTTTTAGCAGTGAAGTTCAGGTAAGAGCATCTCTCTTTCCCTGTCTCGCTTGTCACTTTATGTTTCTCTCAATCAGTCAATGTGCTTGTGTCTCTCTGTGCATCTTACATCACTGGTGGTAAAACTCTGCAGGGTAAGGAATACGTTTTTGTTACACAACACCTAATATAGCGGGGTTCCAATCAGGGAAGTCTTGCTGTTTTGCTAATTCCTCGTGATTGCTCTGAAACATTGAAATGAGTTGCTGTAGGGTTTAAGGGGTAATAAACCAGTGTTTCTAACCAGTGCTTCTGCCTTTTTGCTTTTTCCTTCCTGGCCATGTGAGCTTCTCAGCTGAGCTTTTCTGCAATGCAAAAGTGATGCTTTTTTGTCTTTGTTTCTTTCTACTAGTTCACTTATTTCAGAAAACATCTATGTCTTTCTATTTACTTAAGCCAGAAAATTCTTATTCTTTTAGTTATGTTTATTGTGTTCCTAAGTAACTTAACAGTACCCACTAGGGAGAGAAAGTTCATGTTGGACAATCCTAACATTGTTCGCAGGGTTGTGTAGAGATCAGTAGCCCCTGACTATTTCTCTCAGATCAGGTTTCCAAATGCTAACTCTCAAAATGTAATGCCTCTAACTCTCCTTAAAAATGAAAGGAAGAGACACTTTACATTCTAAATACTGTAATTTCATAAGCACTTTTTTTGTTTGTGTTGGTTTGGTTTTGGGTTGGGTTTATTTTCAGCTTCCCTTAATGAAGGGGCAACTAAAGGGATGGTTTGTTTTCCAGAATGTGAGTAAGGTCCAGAGTGCATCAGCAGCTGAGTGACAGGAGGTCATCCTCAGCTTTGTGCATACCTTCGTGAACTCTTCTGGTGGAGAGCTGCACTGGAATTTTTTTTTTTTTTTTCGCGTTGAAAGCCCTCTTACCCTTGAATGGCATCTCCTGGCTGAATTACAGTGTTGAGGAGTTAGAGCTCAGACAATTGTGTGGGAAGTGAGGGAATGGATGTGGGAGAGTTATCAGCTGCAGCAGGGTGACGTGGACACACTAAGGTCAGGTGAGTCATAATGCCATGCTGTCCTGAAGCCATGTCTTCCTATGGGGTTAAGAGATATGCCAAGAATAGGAAAGACAGTGTCCGCATAAATCTGGTATTTGAATAGCTTTGTCTGAGTGCCATGGACTTTTTGATGGCTACTTAGTTTTGAGGAAGTTGCTGCATACTGTTATTATGCAAAACTCCCTAAAGGGGGGCTGTTAAGCCTGCTTGGTATCAAGGCTGCTAATCAAAATGGGATAACCTCATCATGCTGATAAACGGGGTTACATTACAGGGCCCTTTTCTGCAAAGAAAAGCACAGCACTGTTGCATGAAAGGAGCATGCGCGGGGGAGAGGACCCTAGAAAAGGCATCCAGGGATGGTGAAAACTACTACTGTACTGAGATAATACCTCGGCATTCAGATAAATCCTTTCAGGAACAGTCTGATGAGAGGGAATAATATGTTTAGGACAAGGAATAAAACCCCCAAATGCACATTTTTTTTACTGTATCATTTTATAGTCAAATATTGAACACTCTTTCCAAAGTGAATCAGCTTTCTGCAGATAAAGCTTATCAGAAACTGGGGTTATTACAAAAGCAAATAAAAGACATGAAGATTTCCTTTTTTCTACCACTCTCCCAAAAGAATATAGCAGATAAATGTGAAAGGGTGTTATGTGTGTAGCAATTAGTCTTTAGCTCACAGTAGGGAAAGAGTTCACTTTAAGAGAGTTCTATAAAAGCAGTTGCATCTTGCTTTAATGGACGGAGCGGGTTTTATGCTCCTAGAGTACCTTGATGTGCCGGTAGCAGATGAGGTCTCATGTGGGATATTAATTGTAATCCAGAACACTTTCTGCTTGCCAGAAGTGCAGTGGAAAAGACATGCAAAAGGTAAGTTTTCAGATAATGTGAAAAAGCATCTAAAGTGACATAATTGGTGTTATCACATGAAAATTCATCTATAAAAGTTGAACTGATTTGTGATTGTTAAGAAATATAAGTAAAATAAAATATAAGAAATTCCCTGCTGGTATCCTTTGGAAACCAAGTTAAGGTGTAGGAAGAGTTTTCCAAGTAGTAAATGTGGCACAGTTTGGCAGAATGCACTTTGGGCACTGGAGCTTGACTGGGCAATTGTTTGAGTAACTTGAGGTGGACTTCCTGGCAGGACCGAGGGTGTTCTTGCCCCAGACGTGCCTCCATTCCTTGGCAATTTATTCCGTCCATGATTTGTCTTCAGTCAGGACCTTTACCACATATATGGCGTTTCGGAATGGAAAATGTCTCAGTGCCCTTGTTGCAGGGTTTGGGATCCCAGTCCACAGGGACAGAAAATACACAGTTTAAGTGGAAATGCTTTGAGAACAAACATCATCTGAGCCAAGGTGTAGAAGTCTGAAGAAGTACGCATACAAATTTGTATGTAAATTCATATGAAGCAACTGTGATAAGAGAAAAGATCTAGGAAAGCTTGCAGGCTTGGACAGAAGCGAAAAATTTTCTTACAGAAGCAGCATATGATGCAAAGAATAAGATTTTTTTTCTATGAATGTTATATAAGTGCATTTAAGAAAAAAAAAACACCACAAAACCAAGACTTCGAACAAACAAGAAAACATAATAATTTGTAAAGATTCAAGTAGCACCAGCTGTAAAAAAAAAAAAAAANAAAGTAAGAGTACGGTAATCTGTATGTAAAAGCAACACTCCATAGAAAAAGGACATAAATGATGAATAAACTGTAGAATATCAATGAATAAGTTAGGTTAGACAAGATAAGGCAGGAAGAAAACTTATTAAAGTTTTGTTAACAAGAAAACAATGCCATTAGGACGCTGTGAACTACAAGGAAATTCTAAGGGAAAATATTCATGCTGAAAATTCGCATTGTGTAAGCATCATACGAGATGCTGCTTTCATGCAGTGTTTCTCTGGCTGCCTTTAATGACATCAAAACCTCACAAATGTTTCATAAGGCAGTGTTCTTGTTTAGATTTTATTTAGAATAGGTGTGTATCTGAAGCATCAATCAAACCTGTTAGGAAGTTTTTGGTCTTTGAATAGGAAGGACTATGAAATGTCATCTGCTGCTCCTGTCTGCCTTGACACAGGACTGCCAGTACCTAACCTGACATATCTGTCTACCTTTGGCTGAAAGGCTGCAGTGATATAGATTCCATGGCCTTGCTTTGCAGCCTGATTTACAGCTTGATTATTCTTGTAGTTAGAGGTTCTTTCGTACTATCTGATCTAATATTTTTTGGTTGTGTGCATATTTAGCATATTTCTATTTATCATGATCGCTGTGAGCACAGTGGATCATTCTTCTTTTTTCCTCTCTTTAATACTGGAAGACTTCTACCTACTAAGCTACTGGAAACTGTTTCCATGCCCCTCTTCAGTGTCATGCCCCCACCCCCTGCCAATTTCTTTGTCTTTCCTAACAGGGTTTATGTCAAAATTTCTGAATCATGTTATTTCCACTATAGTCTCTCCAATCTATCTCCACCTCTCTTACTATTTGGTTTCCCAGAACTGGACTCAGGGGTCAGTCCAAACGAAGCTTCACAAGTGCCAAACACAGCAAATTAATGTCTTTCATGTGGCACATGTATTGATATAATGCAACAGCCTGTCAGTATTTGAAGCACTGCTGCTTTGCTAGTTATTTCCCATTTTGTATTTGTGCATTTGGTGGCTTCTTCATGGATCTAAACCCTTAACTTTTTCCTACCTTTTTTTCTTATTAGGACTGGGGGGGAGCCGTGAGGGGAAGGAGAACAACATTTAAATGGGAGAAGAGAAGGACTGTGGGGACCTGACAGCTCCCCCACAGCATCAACAAGGAGGTCAAGAAGATGAGAGCCAGACTCTTCACAGAGGTGGGAGGTTGGCAGACCATGGGTATAAATGGAAATAAGAAAGGTTGAGACTGAATATAAGGGAAAACTTTTTTACAGCGAGGACAGTGCAACAGGTTGCCGACGGCAGGTTGTGACTGCAGTTTCTGCTGTCTCCATACTTGGCTTTAGCCAGTAAGGTCTTGAAAACCTTTCTGAGCAACCTGGTCTGATCCTTTCAGCAGTAAGTTAGACTAAAGATCTCTCAAGGTCCCTTCCAATCTAAATTTACCTATCATTGTTTCTCTGATTCTCAAAGTCATTCTGGGTTCTGACTTGCATGCTGAAGTGCTTACAGTCCTTTTCAGCAGGTAACTACACTAAATACTTTAAATATAATTTTATTTCATTTTAAGTCATTATTGAAAATACTGACTAGCACTGGATTCACTGCAGATCACTCCAAAGCCCAGCTTGAGACTGAAAATTCCT
Source organism: Scopus umbretta (assembly GCA_013400535.1). Classification (NCBI taxonomy): domain Eukaryota; kingdom Metazoa; phylum Chordata; class Aves; order Pelecaniformes; family Scopidae; genus Scopus; species Scopus umbretta. The sequence continues at coordinate 54,732 of VZTL01063125.1, forward strand.
TATTAGTATTTGAGTATGTTTTAAAATCAGGTATTCATGCATTGACATTTCCTTTGAATCATATTTTCCTGATGTGAGAATATCATGCAGGTGTGTGAAAAAGTTCAAGTAAAAAACATAAATGTCACATCTGTTCCTTTCTCCTTATCATCTAGGCCAATAACCCTAACAAATAGAACAAATTAAACTGGCATAATATAATTTATCCTTGTTTTATTATTGCTTTTTATTAGCTTATTATCTTCTCAGTCCCAGTAACCAATAATTTTAAGTGTTCCTTACTGGTATTTTTCTAAGCATTGGAGCTAAATTGAATAACGTATAATGGCATGTTATTTTAGACAGGGGCTGCTGGTGCCACATTGCTTTTTTCTATTTCTCAGAGACATTTTTGTCCTCTGAACTATTAGGGATGGCTTTAGCTGTTTCCTGAAATGCTGTAAGGTGAACTTCATCAGGTCCAGCTGGGTTGAAAATATCTATCTTGCCTTCATACTTTTAAGATGTCGTTTCCTTACACTGGTCCATGCTCCTCTCTCCTTTAATATCAATTGTATGAGTCTAAAAAGAAAATAGAAAGGTCGGTATTTCGGTCTTATCTGTGTCATACCCTGTCTGTTGTTCTTCCACAGCAAGCCATGCACCTAAATTTTTCTATTCTTTCCCTTATATTCAATAAATAAAATAGAAGTGTTTCTGATGCAATCAGTGAACTACTTCTTGGAGCTTTTTATGTTCCTTGCTAGTTATAATGCATTTTGTGTCTTCCTCTTTCTGATTTTATTCTAATGGGCTGTGTTTCTCCCTCATTCATTCTTAGTCATGTGTCCTTGTTTCTACTTTGTGTGTGGTTCCCCTCTCATTTTCAGGTTATTAAAGAGTTATGTGTGAGTTGCAAGGCAGAGACTGAAAAGAATTGGCAAACAATCTACGAAATAAAGATTTACAAGTATTTATGTGCATCAGTGTCCCTGAATAGTCTGACAGCTAGGATAAATCCCACCTGTCTTTCAAGGTTACTGGAAATATCAAGATGATTTGAGTGTATATGGTGGCATATATAAAGATAGTTGAGTTGTAATGCCTAGATCACTGAGAACTCCTTTTTTTTTTTCCCCCCCAAGGATATGTATGACCATTCTGGAATCAAAGCCTGCCTCTGGAAACCCAGAGGGGCCATATACCAGTCAAACTTGACCAAGTCTTTCAGAGATCTTAGAATTAATTGCAATTGCAGTTAAATTAAATTGCAATTAAATTAAATTACAATTGCCATTTGATTTAATTGCAGTTAAATTATATGTAGGCCAAGTAGCAAAAAGAAACAATGAAAATACAAACCATTCCCAACAGGCCTTGGAAAAAAGTAGGAAATGACCTTTCCACTGCAAATCATACAAACAGCCTTATTATTACAGGCTGCTCTGTAGACTTCTGGGAACTGAATGACTTTTTGGACTTGCAGGTAAAGAAATAAAATACTTTCAGATAAAGAAATAAAATATTTGGGAAGAAATGGAGTATCAAACAGTACAATTTAAGATAATGGACCTCAGTGTATTCACAGTGGAACTGTACGATTTACCATAAAATAGAAATTAAGCCATATCTTACTGCCATACCACAACAGCCACTTGCTGCTGTTAAACTGTGAGTTAAAATTGTTAAGGTTTTATAAAAGAAAACTGCAAAAAACAGTGGAAATATATAAGGCAAACCCTTCTGGAAGTGGGAAAAGTTGCTGCTGAAGGCCTGTTTCTTAACAAAGTGCTGGATGCCATGTTTCTGGTGTTCTGTGGCTGGAAAGGATGGTAGAAATAGTTACAGTCAAAAACACATGAAAGACCAAGGTGTGCTGCTATTTCTACTAGACTTCCATGAACTATGACTGGTCAAGTTCAAAATGATTCCTGGGGACAAGTCAAGTATCTGTTGGGAAGTGGTATCCGTTTAATGTATAAGCAGCCATTCATATTAACTTTGCAGTGGGTGAAAATACATGTTACTTAAAGGGCAATTATATTGGACAATCAGGGATGCAACGTAGAAATGTAATTTTGAAGACAGTGAAATATGCACTCCACTGGGACTTAATGAGAAAGAAGCAGAAGGAATAGGTCAACAAGTTATCATTAGACATCCATACACGTTTGCAAAATGCCATACAACTGGAATAACATGGTGGGGGGAGGGGGGGAAAGCAGTATCCTTCCATCGCATGAAAGCCTGTAAGTTGCTCCAACACAAAACTGTTTAAACTATCCATCAATATACAAAGCCAGGTGGTTTTATCCTGTGTTTGGTAGACACCTAAGGAGTGATAGGACTGTAGATTACCAAAGAAGGCAAATTATTACAGCACATTTAATTTTGTTTCTCCAGATTAATTTATGCTGTTATGCCATTTTATGGATCTATACATCAAAAAAGGTTTGAAAAGCATCATTTTAAAGACTGTATAATGCTATCTAACACGAGGGACCAATCATTTCAAATTATGGAGGGGGGGGGGAATA
>VZTL01063125.1:57290-73697 GCA_013400535.1 Scopus umbretta
GTACCCCCGCAGGCCGAGGATTTCAAAAATTTTTTTTTTTTTTTTCTTCCTATTCACATGAATGGTATAATATTTAAAACCATGTAACAGAATGATAAATATGTAAGTAGGCCATGGTATTCCTGTTTAATTATACTGTCTTGAATAAATGTGCCAAAAGTAATGTTCTGGTGCATAGCCCCTCAATAGGGGCATTGTAGTGTGATCACATATTTATATACAAGACGATGTCTAGAAAGTGCTTAATAAGAGGGGACAGTCAGTGGAGGAAGGAATAAATCCTGAGCGTTGCAGTGGGTTGCCTGTCGCTCTTGTTTATGCTTGAATGCTGAACACTATCTGTGCTGTGCTTTGGATGGCTCGGCTGCTTTGCCAGATTTGAAGTGAGAGCAGTGAGTGAAGTGATTCCGCATGCAATAGGAAGCTTTCCTCCCTGTCTCAGGCTTAATGTCACTGCTGCTTTATTGCAACGAGGCTCATGCTTGAGAGCCATGCGCAGCTCTGGTTATTATTATAGTCCCTGAACTTCACCGTTGTGAGCTGGTTGCTGGTGCATACAAGCTTAGTTTACAATCTGGCTGTGTGCAGCTGGATATTGGTATTTTATTTGGCAGCATTGTGTAAACCCCATCCATTTGGTGAAGTAATCTAAAATAATTATACCTTTAAATCTACAGGGCTGTTGCCAAACCATGTACTCGTGAAAGACAGATGCTGTGAATTTTCCATTCAGTTCTGCGGCAAATCCGCCATATGCAGAGGGGGAGCGAGGTGCATTATAAAACTTCCCCCTTGTCTTTTATAATGCAGGAGAGCTTTAATTAGACATAAATGAGTTTGATCAATGAATCATTAACTTCCATTAAACTTTAAGTAGATTGCCTGACCTGGCTACTTCATTCTGAATTTAATCTGGTATACACTTGATAATTAGAGTTAAAGGGACAAGGGCTGGAGGCAATCCTTCTCAATCCTTCACACAAAATGGAGTTGAGTCAGCTAATAAGTTAATTTTATAGTCAGTGTGTAAGGACAGAATCGGCCATAAAACGTAATTTTCCTAGAAAAACGATCAGGAAGCAGACTGTCACTTTGTTTTGGTTTCAAGAATTACCTCAGGAATTACCTGACCAGGGTCTTCAAATCCTTCACAGATCCTGTCCTCCTCAGCACAGCTGGAGGATTAGGTTGCATGAATACAGTCAGAAACCAGATGGCAAAGCAGAAAATCTTCTCATGGCTTTGTGAAAACACTGGTGTAGCTCTCTTTGTGGTTGAACAAATTGTTCTTGCTTGTCTAGGTCCATGGGCACTGGAAGGAGTGAAAGAATGCTGCTTTCTGACAGCTTCCAAGTTTAGGAAAGGTACAGTCTTTGATCTGCTGGCTTTAGCAGCACCTGCACCCAGAACAGCAGTTGGCGTTTCTTGTGTGTGTCTGCTGTTTGTTTTACCATTTGGAAATTGCAGGCTTGCTAGCTTGGGTGTCTCTGCATGGCACTGTGCTGTGCAGTAGAGGCGTATTCTTTGGGAGGTCTGTATCAAGTTAAGTTTATATGTGAAGTGTTTGAATCATCAAAGCCGACTGAAAGGACTGAAAGTCCACTACTCACTTCTGTAGAAGTGAGTTCTTTTATGTCCTTCTTATGAGCTATGAACTTCTTCACTGCTTCCTGGGTTCAGGTTAGGTTATACTGAGGGATGCCAGATAATCCAAAGGTGGACTCCCTTTATGTGGTTCAGTATTTGCCATCTGAAATTTGTGTCTGAAAGTACTTGAGGAAAGAACATTTCAGTCTGCGTTGAGTTGGAGGCTGTGGACACAAAAAGTAATTGTGCTGACACATAAAGCGCTGTGATATCAAAGTGTCCAGTCGTGGTGGGCAGTCCTGTTGTTGGTGTGTGTGGCTGCTCACAAAATGCTGTTCTGATGGAATGGAAATGTTCCCCAAAGATGTGCACAAACCCATTTTGGGAAAGGATATGTTGAAACCCAGGGCTCTTCAGCCTGGTGTGAATGCCCTGGCCAGTGTGCTAAAGAGCGTGATAAAGGAGAGGGCAGGCATACCACCTCTCCCCCTGGCCTTTGTACTTATTTATGAGTATATTACCACAGTGGACCACAGAGGTCAGAAAAGAGTCAGTATGGGATTTCTTTTGGAGGGTAGTTATGAGATTGCTGCTGAGAAGCATAGTGATGTCTGGGCACAAGCTCTTTTGTGTGCATCTAGAAGCCGGTGGGCTTTTACCAGTAATGGACTGCAGGCATGAGAGGTTGAAAGTGATGATGTAGAGGTTCCAGGTTTTGGACTTAGACTCTTAAAATGTCCATCAGGTTTCAAAAGGGCTCCAAATATCTGGCCTGTGTCCTTTCCATTCCTTCAGTCTCAGCCTTGAGATACTGTTTCTGAATCAACTGTGAGAGCTGCAGCCTGGGGTCACCGGGAGCACGACTCTGGTCCTGTAATGGCCTGTAAAATGACAGGCAGTTCTGGGGCTGTGTTTATGTGGTGTGTGTTAGCTGCTGCTCTAAGAGACAAGTCGAGCAAAGGCAAAAGTAGAAGCTGATTAGCTACCTATTTAAGGAGCCTCGTCCATTCTCTGCAGTCACATAATGCGACGCAGAGGGAGGCTGAATTAAGGGTTGCTGAATTAAGGTCATGCAGGCAACCTTAATACAGCCATTTTGAGACTTTCGAATACTGGATTATGTGACCTTAATGGCATTATTTTTAAAGTATTTTATTTGGATGTGATTTTGTATATTTAGGTCAGACAAAATTGCTAGCAATGTTCTTCTCTGGCTCTAAAATCCACAAATCTATTCTTTTTAATAGTGCTGCTGGTATGCAGGGGAGAATTCTGCCAGAGCCGGTGAAGATCTCTTAAAAAAAAAAAAAAAAAGTTCCTTTGCAGTGTTTTAATGGTGCTGTTGTTGATAAATGCTTGCTGGTATGCTACTATTTATCTTTCCAATTCTTTGCTGCCAGGCTCCCATTATAAATGACAATAGCTGCCAGGGTCTGGTGGCAGAGGGCTCAGGGTGCCTTGTTCCCATGCTGCCTGGCTCACCTTCAGAACAAGTCAAGACTGACCAGCAGTTCTTGATGTTGACTGTTTTATGTTGCCTGTATAGCATGAGGTGTTGGGTTCCAGGTTTCTGTAAAACAAAATTCCCACTGCAGCCTGGTATTGAAAAAAATGCTTTTCCATCAAAAGGGCACCTAACTCTTTTGCTTCAGTAAACGGTGTCTTCTGGTGACTTTTTTTTTTTTTTTTTTTTTGAGATCTCCTTCCAGATGGATGTTTGCTGCATATTTTGAAGAATGTCATAGGGAAAACATCCAGTGATGATGACCATTTGGTGCCATACTGAGCTAGAAATATGAAGGCTTAATTCCTGGCAGTGAAAAATTGCTCACACCAGTGCTCACAGGGTTATGCATGTGAGTAGCTGTTTGCCATTGGCAGCGAGGGATTTACAGTCTGGCTCTCTGGGAATTGAGAAACTTATTCTCTCTAGGGCGTTCCATCCTGAACCTTTTTATAAGCATTTAAAAGTCAATTCCAGTGATAAAACCTGTTATTTATTTTGAAGAAAACATGTTTTAAGGCATCAAAACTGCTTCATTATTTGAAAATACATTTAGAATACATACTTGCTTTCCACAGAGCTCGAAAGACAAATTTCAAGTAACAAAAGCCTTCCTAGCAGGTGGTGGATAAACATTTTATGTTTCCAATAGAAGCTGGGCTTGTCTCTTGCTGCTATAAGCAGTCTGAACAGATAGTTGTTTACCAAAAAGATACAGCAGAATTTGCTACCAGCCAAGTCTGACAATCAGCTACATCTGTCAGAATGCAGCTAAGGAATTTCATAGGTCTCTCTATTAAAAATAAACTTTTCTTAACTATATTTAACTTTCCTTAACTATCTTTCATCCTATCATCTCTACCTTGCAAACTTTGTCTCACACAACTCCTGTTGAGTTCATGGCTTTTTTCTTTTTTTTTTTTTTTGAACCTGCAGAGAGACGTTTCCACAAGTGATTTGCTCAAAATCCAGTCTTTACCAGAGCGAAGCCTCAAACCCATGCTCACCTGAAGCTGCTACTATGTGGGTCTCCATAGCAGCTGTACCCAGCTGGTCTGTGCTTGTGTGGTCTGGGGAGTGCTAAGCTTTGCAAGAAGACGAAGTGTGTCCAGTTCAGATAGAACCCTCAGAGATTTTGCTTGCTGGGTTTTATCTGAGCATATATGAACTGTATATGACATTTTGAAGGCTTGTAACTCACCCAGACTTAGCAGTCTTTCACAAGGATAGGAAAAAGTATTTTTCTGACCCAAAGCAGACCCTGTCAAAATTTTTCAGATTGGTTGGAATAACATATTTCTATTGTGTGCTCAGAAATGGCTGAATCATTTTGACTGAAATTTTCCACAAAGGTTCAGCCTGAGATGGATATTGACAGGGGAAACTAGCCCAAGTACTGCCAAACAGTTACCAACTGGAAAAAAAAAAAAAAGAAAAAAGAAAAAAGGGTATAATGGAAGAAGTAGGAGACAGCCTTAATAGACAGTAGTATTACTTCCAGCTACCACTTGTGTAAGATTTGGCAAACACTGGCAATTTTTGAAACACCATTTTAGACTTTTGGGTTGAAAGTAAAGGCAGATAACATCTTTTTAGAGCACAGACAGCAAGTCAAAGGAAGTGAGTATTCTCTGATATTTGGCGCTTGTGAGACTGCATCTCAAATAACATGTCCACTGCTGGGCACTCTGGTACTTTAACAGTTTGGAAGAAGTCTGGTAGATGGTCACAAAGATGGTTAGTGGATGCATGATGGCAGGCTGAGGGAGCTAGCTAGGTTTGTTTGGGTTGGGCTGTGCCTGTCAAGCAGATCTGTACCTTGCAGAAACACCACGCTTTGGCTTGTTGGCAAGTGCCTTTTCTTGTCGAAGATGAAACAAGATGACATTTTGGTTTTGGTACCTTTTTTGTGGTGATGCCTACATAGTTTCTACTAATAAGTATGACCTGGGGAAAAAAAAATCCCATGAGCTATATCCACATCCCAATTTATTTCTTTGATTAGAAAGCACACATCATTTGCTGGTCACTCTGCAGTGCAGCAGTGTATTGCCTTCATTTCTGGCTATCAGTTGTAAATAACAAACCACTTGCTTGTGCAGTGGCTGCTAGCTGAGAGGCCCTGAAAGATGGTGAAAGGCTGAGCCACATGAAGCTCTTGTGTCTATGCTGTATGCATAGACAGCTTGAGCTCGGATTGCAGAAAACAGCTGTCGAGGAACAAGGCCTTTTAGGGTTTTTTTAGCTGCCACACAATGGATATGAGACCTCAGCCCCAGTCCAATGGAGTGTCTTGAGGCTGCTGGTTAGACAAAAGAAGTTCAAAGTCCTTCCCAACAGCAAAAAAATGGGCCCTGGAATTAACCCCAGAGCTTGTGGTGGGCCTGAGGTTTTCCACTTGAGAGCCACAGCTGTGCTGTCCCACAGCTGGCCTGGAGGACATGCCTGCACGTGCGTGTTGGTGGTAAGCAGTGAGCATGGCCTGCAGCCTCTGGCTGCTGCTCCTTTCTGGCAGCACTGGCACAGCTGCTGCCACTGGGGAGAGTCAGCCCTTGCATGTCCAGAGACAGTTCTTGTACAAAATAGTCTCCATTAAAAAAGCAGTGCCGAGGAGAGGAGGATGTTCTGCAGCTGCAGAACTGAAGGCAGGGAGATGGGCAGTTTCAGTCAGATCAGACCGGAAACCTGGCAGAGTTGGAAGCTGAACCAGCATATCTTGGTTCTTAGTTCAGTGCCTTAGGTCTCAGAGCATCATTCCTGATGTGAACATGCCACTGTGTTAACTAGAGAACAGGTTTTTTGGTACCTATCTTCTCTTTCTACTGTGCTTAGCGCCTTTTCTCTCCTTCACTTGATGATTTTGGTTAGAACAATTTGTTACATGTTCCCCTACCACTTACCAGCAGCACCCTCTTCTGCCTTTTGTTGTTTCTGTTCCCCTTAGGCTAACCGCTTCTCCACTTTCTGGCTCTATAGTGTGTATCTGCAGCTATGATGCAGCAAGCAAACTGTCAGAGTAGCTCTGGCAGAACTTTCTTGTTTGAAAGCAGTCCAAAGTAGATACAGCTATAGTCACAAGTGGTAAGGAGAATGCATGCAAGATACCAGAGATGAGAGATCCTGATTTCCTTTTCATCCTCCTGTCCGTTCAGCTGTTGTAACCCTCAGTGGACACCATGACTGGTAAAATCTCTCTTCAGGTGTGGTATGCAGTTGGGGTAATAGACAGATGTTCTGTACCTACTGGACTGAACCTCTGCAATGTACTTGCCCAAGGAGGAAAGCACCACAGAGCACCCACATATCTTCTGCTCCACAGGTAAAATATCTCCCTTTGACCTCACCTGAACTAATATTAACATGTAATAATGCAGATTTTTCTTAAAGGAAACAATCGGTCTCCTTTGCCTTTGGCAGAGATTGTCTTTTTGTTGCATGTAAGGATAGTGTACACTGTGTCACAGCACAGATATAAAGCTACAGGGTAAGAAAGTTGAGGTAGCTTGTGGGAGTGCGGATCAGGAGACAAACGGTCACAAGGAAACAAGAAGCACCATGTGGTGAAGAAGCCCAGAGTGTGGGCTGACCCAGTGCTGGAGGTTAAGACAGATACTTTTCCCTTTCTGTCTGATATCAGTGGTGCTGGAGGCAGGAACATAGACAGTTGAATTGTGTGTGTGGTGCTGTCAGATTGCTCTTTTCTTCCCCACTAGATCTCTTCCCATCACATATCTGTGTGATGTATCTGACTAGCCACTCTCCTCTCATTCCTTTATGCCCGCAACTTAGGTGGAAATGCTAGAGTAGGTATACCTGCCTATTTGCTTGTCATGAAGGTATCCCAGGGGATTCACAGGTTTGGTGTGGAAGGGCTTTGTTGTGTAACTGATATCCAGCAAAACGGCGGGTCAAAAAGGCCAAAAGACTCTATGGGCTGCGGCCCTTCTGTGTGGATCCTGCTCCTTTCCAGTCACTGTGTGTTATAAGGGAGGGATTTGACAGTGCAGAAGCTGCTGCTGCTGCTTTTAGGGTTCTGCACAGTTTGAAGCCAGTTGCAGGCTTGCCCAATTAGCAGGTTTGATGGCTGCATTGTTCACTGGCACAGGGAAGGCCTGCAGGCCACACTGTTGTTGCGAATTATGTGATGAGCCGATTGTCTGTGTCATGTAAACCAAAGCTCCCATTGAATTCCTTCGGAAGGAGACAAGGCATTTGACCTGCAGCACTTGAGTGAATAAATGCATGAAGCCATGGGGAGCTCAGAAACAGACTTCCAAAGCTTTAAGCTGTCTGTTTTAGAAGATGTTTTCATCAGTAAAAATTCTGCCCAGCACAAAAGGCAATGCTTTACAATACAGCAAAATAATTTCGGATACTTAATGAAATAGATTCTAATTTTTATCTCCTCTGTCTTAAATGCGACTGACCTGCTGGATGACTTCTTGAATATGTGTATTCTGCACAAGCATATGAGTCTGCAAATGCAGGCTGAATTCCTTGTGTCCTATATTGCTCACTGACAGTATTCACTTACATGGCTGATGACAAGCACAAGGAAATCTTGCTGAGACCAGGAGCACACTGCTGTATTACTCTGCAGAGCATTTGTTTGGTGTGAGCTCTACACAATTTAGTAATACTAAATAGTATAACTTACAGAAGGCAGTAGTGTTGAATATATGATACAATGTGTGTTGCCAGAGAACACTGTAAGATCAAAAATACAGTGAAAGAGAAACTCAGAGGCACATGTGGGGGAGAAGAGAGCTTAAAATTTTTAATATTTTTTTTTAAGGGAGTCAGTGAAGTCTACAGAAAACTCAAAGTTTGAAATAATGTACCTGTACTGGGAAGCACCTTTTTAGATGACCCTGTTATAGGAGTAGAATGTCACCTCTGAAAACAGTTTCAGAATATTTTCTTCAGTAAACTCAGTTATTGTCTAGCCTCTGTTGCTCATTAGATCTAACAGAAGATGTGGCCTCCTGGAAATCAGGGTAAAATCTTCTGGGTATATGAAAGTGCCAAGAGACTTTGATTAGTAGTGACCTTAATGGTCCTCTGCAATAGCTACAGTTTTGTAACCTTGAGTGGTGTTGACAGAACAGTAGAGAAAAACTTGTGGTAACTATTTTACAACAGGTTTGGAGCAAGCAATTTCCACCTTTTGTCCATGACAGTAAATAGTATTATCTGGCCTTGGGAAGACATTTGCTGTCTCAGTTTCCCACCCACAAAATGAAAATCATACATAGGACCATCTGAAAGGGATTTTGTGGAACTCAGTGATCATTAACTAATTTGAAGATGGGAGTGTCTGTAGTCTGCACAGAGAGATTTTGCTGTTTAATTTGTTGACACTAGTTTCCTGGGGAAATGGACCTTATGCAGACATATTTTGCTCATCATACATCTTCCTCTTAGTATCTATTGCTTCTGTTGTAAAAATTTGAAGCCAGCTGTATTTGTACAGGGTAGAAGTATAGACCCAAAGGATAGGTATTTGGATAGAGAAGAGACCCAGTAGAGAAGAAGAGTGGTCTTGACCCTAATTAAGCATTTAAGGAGCAGAAGCCACATGCAGTCAGCATTTAAAAATGCTCCAGCCATGGAGAAAGCATTGACCAGGGCTTTCACTTTTACACATAAGGAAATTCAGGCATGACACACACATTCATAGCAAACTTGGCTTTGTTGACTTTGCTGCTCTCAAAACTAGTGCTGCTGACAAGGGCGTGTCTTAGGGAGAAGTATCTTGATGTCCCTCTATTGCAACTTGTGACGGTGGTACCATTGAACACTTCAGAAAATGGAACTAGGACCACAATTGCTCCTGGTCTCCCTGTTAATGATTCTCTCTTCACTCTGTAGTTAGTATTAGTGCTGGTTACCCAGGACCCACATTCCCAGCTTCACTCTGACTCCTTTTACCTGCAGAAAATGCCAGGTGCAGGAGAAACAGTTTCCCTTTTCCTAGGAACATAGTGGGTGGATTAAAAGTTGTCATTGCACATGAAGGAGATAGCAATAGAAAGGGCAACAGCAAGCAGAGATGAGGTGTTGCTAAGCCTAGCAAAAAAAAAGAAGACTTGGCTTTTTGTTTTCTGAATGTTGTCTCAGGACTGTGGTGAATTTCCATGGTTTCTCCTTCCTTAAAAATGTTACTTCAAAAATCAGCATCCAGATTATATGCAGGAAGCAGTGACATTGCAATGTCACACTTCACCTTTGTCACACGGTGCAAAAGGAGAAATGGAACTGAAAAGCAAGATCCCTCTTTCAACCCTCTGTTTTTCCCCAGCAGTCATAGCAGTGCCATGGCGTTGGTGTGGGAGGCCATGACCCCACTGCCCTGCCTGAGGAAAGAGAGAACAGCAAATCCACTCTGTTGGATACTTCTGCCTCAGGTGCTAGCACCAGAACTGACAGTGGTGCACCTGCTTCTGCTTCTTGTCTGCTCAGGGGAATAAAATGCACCAAAGGCAAGAGGATGTGAGGAACCAAGGCATCTGCTGCTGGGCAGTAAGGGTCTAAGTGATGCTCCTGGAAGTTTCTGAGCTCCATGCATAGCAGCAATATGTCTGGAAATACTACAGAATTTTTCTCTTTTGAAATCATCACTGCTGCAAAGAGACAGCTGCACCAGCTGTGGACATCCTCCTTCCAGGTATAGTTTGGCCTCAGTACATGTGAAGCTTATTGATATTGCATTGCTTGACATAAATGTTCCACTCAGGACTATCCTGTAGCAGCTACAGACACAAATGCCTGTGCACAAGTAGATCAGAAACTGTTTTTATCTCCTCATTCAGACTTGAGCCTATGTGTCCATCTTTATCCTGTATTGCTATGGCTCCATTTTTTTGCCAGTAATTTATGTTCAAGAACAAGAGATGCTTTGACATGGTGTGGACAGCCAAATGCCTGCAGAAACTGTTACTTGATTCACCTGATCCTTGCAGATATGTTGTTTTGAGTAAGATTTCCCATACAGAGGCTGCAAACCCTGCAGCTTTTCAGAAGAGAAGATACAGTCAGCCTTAAGATCTTTATAAGGTTGTAACACATCTCTAGAGCATCTAGACTAATAGACCATGCACTGTAGTGCTGGATGAGAATCAAGGTGTGAATTTTATTTTATTACCTTGTTACACAAAACCTATACCGATCCCAATGGCATTCTCTATCCCTTATCACAGGGCGAGAGGGGGTTGCCAAATTATCCTGTACTGAAAAGCAGAAAAGGTCTTTTCCCATGGCACGCTGCTACAGCTTTTTGTTCTCATTTCTCCTTACAGGTCTCTCTCAGTCAAAGGACAGTTTTCTCCAACCAGTCGCCTTTGAGACTCTGCTTGGTGAAATTGTGCTGCTGGGTTTTGCCCTTACCTCTACTAGCTGGAGACATAGTTCAGATATGGGCTGGGAAATGGGTCTTTAAAGAGTGTGGAGGAATGGAGTGGGATGTGGGAGACTCCATGTTTGCAATGAAGAGGTGGAGGTCTTCAAATGATTTGTTTGGGGAAAGAGTGGTTCAGAAGATAATTAGGCAGGTGGGAAGTTCCTTATTTAGCACCTTGGTGAGATCCGAGGGAAATGTAGATAAAATAATTCATTAATGTTTAATGAATTAATGAGAACAGATAACTTTCTGTCTGTGCTTGGAGAGGGGGTTTGCAGGGTTAACTGTGGCTGACTCTGTATGTGGCACTGGAAAAAAAGACATGAAATAGTGGTTTAAGAATTGTCCCTGAGAAAATGGTTCCATATCCAGACCTTATCCCATGACATATGTTTCTGGCACTGTCACAGGACTTACGGAAACTAACTACAGTCATGGAAGCAAGCCCAGCTTTAAATGATTAAATTGCATAGTAGAATCTCCTTGATTGCAGTACTTGGTACCCTTGTAATCAGGATGCTAAACAATTTAAAACTGGGCATGGGTCCATGGGTGCAGAGAAGTCTCTGACAAATGTGCCAATATTCTAGGCCATCATGAACTCATTGCCAATGGTAAGTAATGTAGAACATCTTTCAAGGTGGATTGATCAAGGGGAAAAAAACAGCCATTTTTGTGAATGTTTCATTTCTGTTGCATGCTGGAAAGGAAAATATCTGTCATGCTAGTTTTCATTAAAAAAAAAAAAATAAAATGATTAAACTAAATTATAATCCTGTTTAGGGAGATCTGCTTTTTTTTTTTTTTTTAATAAAAGGGAAAAATTNNNTTTTTTTTTAATAGAAGGGAAAATATTCAAGTTACTGACTATTGATTTTAACACCTATGACATTAGGAGCAGTCTACTCCTGGAGCCCTGGGCTTGGGGTTTGAGTAAGGAGAGCTAGGATTTTTCACTTTCAAGAGATGCTAGTTGTTGCCCCAGTATGGACACCCTGGACAAAGCTCTGAAAGACTGAATACAGAAGGAAAAGTGAACCATGCCACAGATAGTTTGCAAGGCAGAAGGGCTGCCAAGATAGACAGGGTGCTGACACATGGCATATGAATAAGGCTGAAGGAACTGTTGCCTGGAGAAGTCTGAGGGAGGTCTTGTTGCTGAACCTCCATCCTTGGAGGTGTTCATGACCCTGGACAAGGCCCTGAGAAATCTGACCTAATTAGGCCTGCTTTGAACTGGGGATTGGACTAGGTGGCCACTGAAGTTCCCTCCCAGTGTAAATTATTCTTTGAGTCCATGGCTAGGGCTATTTAGTATTTAGCACAGTATTTACTTAATGACTTTGCTTTCAGTCGTATACAACTTTGAATATATGTCATGTCAGAAAAGCTTAGAATAGGCTTTTCTGCCAGTTGTTCCTTTGTGATGAAGATTATTGTACTCACTACTGCCAAGAAATGTCAATGGAGGCAAGGATCAAATATCATTCAGAAAACTGGGACAACTCAGAAGACATCCAGCCCTACCTACTGTAGGCTACCTGCTATTTGGAGCAAGGTATGACTGAATGCAACAAATGAGGATCAGGGACAGATGGCAACCTTGGGTATGTCAAGAGGATTGCTCCATGGTATGTACTTCAGGCTAACTACAACGCTGTGTTTACATGGTGCTATAAGCCTGAGCTAATACAGCTTTTCCTTGAATCAAGGTATTTTTTCTTGGGGTTCCTATTGTACATGTTAAAGTCGCATTGTCTTTGGTTGGTTCAGACTGACATCAGAGCAAGCTTGTGAATATCTTTTGTGACTTTGTGTGGCCATTTTAGATACTGTAGTCATGTAGCAAGTAGCATTCCCTAGACTTTGAAAATAGAATATTTTAGACATACTGTTAAGCTTTCTGTTGAAGTGATGATCAGTTCTTGTGAAACAGGGGTGATCTGTAAACAATAAATGGCAAGAGAATAGAATAATGACTCTCATAGATAAAGAAAGCCTCAAGAATAAAGCAGTGTGCACAATGTCACACAGGAAGCTGGTGGAAATGCTGGATGCTGCATCCAGAGTCTTGAGTTCATGCTCTTGGCTCTAACTGTTCTCTCAAGAGAATAAAATCCAAAATTTGGAATTACAGTAGCATCACAAATATCGATATTGCAGTTCCTATTAACATAGTCATGTAGCAAAAGACTGTATAAATCAGTTATATTACTGGATTTTACTGATTATTTCATCAATATTTTAATCTACAGAAAGCAGGTGTTGGGTTGTTTGGGGTTTTTTTTGCCTACAAAAGATGCATGAACATAAACAAATCTCAAAAACTTCTTAATGCTTTATTTCAGTGTTGCTGTTTTTAAAAAATTTCTTTCTTGATTTTGCATCTGGTGGGGTGTGTTCTCTGATGGATATGATTTTTGCTAGTGGCCAACAATGAAGTGGCCATCCAAAAAGTCAGCAGCTGATCCTCAGCCTTAGCTCAGATTAGATAAAGCTGGTATAACTTTTGCCAGCTACATATGATCTCTAAGGAACCATATACTGGCTAGGCGTGGCTACATTGCTATGTCATTGAGCCCTTCACACACCTTTCTGGGCTTTTTCTTGACTCTATAGACATCGCTCTCCATCAAAATATTATCTGTCTCTCTGTACCAGTTGCTGTAGCATGGGGAGTGTGAAAATAAACCCTGATGAGTTTATGCCTTTTGTATCTATTCCTCTGCAGTTTCTTGAGGAACAGAAGATTCTCAGCAGGACAGCCTTTGTTATGCAGACTTTAAAATGGCATTCAGATAAGGAGGTGAAATGCAATGGTTTCCAGCTTGGGAATGAACACTTTCATTCTCTTCATTTTTCTCTTTTCTCTTCCTATTTTTCCTTCCTAACTTCAAGTTTGGCTAAAGATTGGCCAGGCACACAGAACTGGAATTCCTGCTCTGCAAGTATGGGTTCACTGCAGAAATATGAATGATGCTCAACTGATCTCTAGTTCCGAAATCCAAAACCAAATATTATAGACTTCTTTCCCCCTACTGTCTTATAACTTCAGAGTCTTTCTAATTAATGGAAAAGATCAGGAAAAAACCCAAACCACAAACAAATAGAGCAACATTGTTCTTTTCCCCACCCCTCTGCTGCTTTTTTTATATGACTTGTTAAAAAGAATATGATTTTCAGGGCATGGAAACAGAGACCTTGTTGTCTGCTAATTGCGTGCATCACTTGGTGATCATCAAGATCAAGATGACTTCAGATAAGCAAAGAGGAAGACACAGAAGACATATAATGGGGGCACGTGTTTCAAACACATAAAGGTTTGGGCTGCAAATAGCTGTTCACTTTGTCACAGTGCACTGTGCTACCCTGCCTGTGACTTACTTCCAGGTCATAGGGCTTCCTTGTGGAAGCTGATAGAGCATAAATTTTATATAGCCTTTATTATATAGCCTCACTAGAGTCTTTCCCACTTCTATTCTAACACTGTCTGTCTCTTTTTCTGGTGAAGAGCTGAATGGAAATCAAGCTCTGACTTGTTGCTACAGCCAGGTTTGTCAATTCGTTGGGTCTGGCAGCATGATTTTATAGACCATAAAAAGACAGAGGAAAAAGGCAATAATCTGTGAAGAGCGATTTTAACAGAAGAGGTAGTGAGAAGGATTAAATGGTTGTTATCCAAAGGAATGTTTGTGAAAGTCAAATGATAAAATTAACTAAGAAATTGGGTGTTTATGTTTTTTATTGTCCTTGGTTTTGTTTGGATGAGGACCAACTGTTTCAAATCTAAATTTTTGGTCATTCAGAAAGGAAATGATGTTTGCAAGAAGATGACTTTAATTTAAAAGAGATTAATTAAAGTTTACTTCGCTGCTAGCCATCAGAAAGGCAAATGTCTTGACACTCCTGCTTGGTCACTAACATTTTAACTTTCCATAATTTCTGTGACTATAATATTTTTTAAATGTTTTCTGTTTATTATTTTGTTTGCTTGGGCAGAATGTGGTAAGCGGGGATAGATGCTGACTTCTAAGGGCGCTGCTGCAACAAAACATGTTAATATTTTGTTGCTTCTGCCTCTGTTGAAAAGAAGGAGAGGGTTAGCTAATTCTGAATGCTTACTGAATTATATGCCTCCTGTATGTGCTACACTGAGCCAAGATGCTGTTTTGTTCTAAAGCGAGGACAGGAACCTGATGTTGTAATATCACCGGTGAGGGGGTCTGCCTTGAAATAACATTGGATTCAAATCTTTTAGTCATGATACTGCATCATGGCACAGTCCAGGAGCTGAGGAAGAAAGGGCTGAATTCTTGGGAACTATCCAGAAGAAGGAATATTTTCACTCGCTTTCAGGGGCACTAAAAAGAGTTTTCTACAGGGTGCCTTCAAAAGTGCGGTCTATGCGTATTGGTTGTCCAGAGCACCAGTGGAGTATATCAGAGCATGACTCTGTTTTTAGCTTTATTCTTTCAGCAATAGACATGGAAGGGCTAATGCAAATTTTTCACTGCTCCGCAGTACTGTTTCTGATGGCCACACAAAAGCTTTTGCAGCTCCTGAAGCACCCTAGTACTGACCTGAAGGCAATGTAGCTTTTCTGTGAATAATGACAGTCTCAGATACCCCCTTTATGGATAGGATCATGCCTGTGCTGTGGTGCATCTGTCTGCAGGAGAAATCTTTAGCTTGTCTGACACAAAGCGGAGCTGAGCTTTCTAGGGGACTGCAAGATGTGCTGCAAACAAATATTCACACGGAGATACTAGGTCTACCTAGTACCTTGCATTGTTTGGTGTGGGTTCTGTCAGTGGCGTAGTTTTGGTGACACAAGACAATGGCAGGCTGGCATATACACGCCAGATAATCTGGTGAAGAAAGCTGCTGCTGGAGTCTGCATCTCTGTGGCTCCCTGCACCTGAGTCAGGTGGATTAAAACTACTGAGTATAGCTGCACATGTTGCAAGCTCACCTTTTGATTTTGATTGTTGGCTTACCTTTGTCTGTGATCCAGGACAACTACTCCCTGGTTTCCTAAAAGGAAAAAGTAAGTAGGTGTTAAGTCAGGTCAAGACAGAGATTATTAAAAATTGGTGTGCTAAATGAATGAATGTTGTGAAAGATGCTTCAAGTGTAGCAGAGTATGAACAGACAGTTTTTTTAAGTACCTTTTATTTATTTATTTTGCTTTGGTCTGCATCTGAACCACAAGGTTAACTACTACAAAGACCGCTTCTTTGGTTGTTAAGACAGATATGTGGTTGTTTCTTCTGGGGAAAAAAATGAACTAAAACCCACTCAAACCAAACAACCCAAAACCCACCACCCCAAAGCCCCAGAACAACAAAACCCTCAGATAAAGACAGACAGAAACAATAAAAATTGGAGCTTTGTCTTGTCACCGTGTTTTAATCCTGGTGTGTAAGGGATTCCTTCTATGGTCACAGCAGAGTTCTAGCTTCTGTGTCCACAAGCTTTAGTCTGCTGTATACCACTGAGCAGGGTGGCAGCTACTGCATCAAGAAATGGTCATTTATGTGTTGCATAGAAGTAGGAAATAGATGCTGCTACTTGACTGATCTCTCATTTAGCAATTTATTTGAAAATTATGTTCTCTCACTTACTCTGTCACTTTTTATGTTGTCTGGATCCACTGTGGATCTAGTGGATACACCACTAGAGGTGTAGAGTCTCTGTATCCTAATCCTGTTCTCACTGTGTTCACAGAAACATGTTCTATTTTTAATTTCTCCCCACCCCCCTGTGCTTCTGATCAGAATAAATTCAGTGAATAATGAACAATTAATTTTTCATATATTCTAAATCTAATTCTTAAAGAGACATGGTACAAAATTCAGACTTTGTAATGTTAAACCCAACAAAATATTTTGATTCTTGTGATTTACATATTTTTCCG
>VZTL01063129.1:0-32918 GCA_013400535.1 Scopus umbretta
AAAGAAAAAAAAAAATCAATTGCAAGCCTTTCATTTACATAAATTGGAAAATGATGTGAATTAAACAGACATGTTTTCTCTTTATAGTTGCTAAAAACCTACATGTGTGAAAACTTTATGCTTGAAGTGGTTTATC
Organism: Scopus umbretta; assembly: GCA_013400535.1. Classification (NCBI taxonomy): domain Eukaryota; kingdom Metazoa; phylum Chordata; class Aves; order Pelecaniformes; family Scopidae; genus Scopus; species Scopus umbretta. The sequence continues at coordinate 137 of VZTL01063129.1, forward strand.
ATAAATAGACATTTCTGAAGGTCCCCCAAGGCAGGCAAGTGCACTTCTAGAGAATTAGACACAGCTTTGTTTGAAAGCATCCTAAATTTCTTTAATTTCAATGAGGGAAAAACTGTCAAGTAATATGTAACATCAAGTTTGTACTGATCACCTGTGATAGAGTCTGTCAGTAATATCCATTCTTAATTCCAGGTAAACTAATTCTATTTTGCTTTTTCTAAAACAAAATATCCATCTCAATTTTACTTCTTTCACAGATTATAAAATACCTAGCACAGAAAACAGGTAGACTCTCTTTATCCATAGGCAATCACGTAGCCTTGCAAAATCATTTTGGTAGGTGTCTTTGTAGACAGCTGTCTGCAATACAAACACAAATTACAATCTCTAAGGTTAAAGATTAGAAGTTTTCTTCACAAAAAAGTCAATCTCCTCTGACCTGGTCCTTTGCTTATTCTGGCAATGTGCAAGTGCTACATTTAAAGCCTTTAATTAATTACCATTGCAAAGAAACTGATTTAAAGTTTTTAAACTGTTTATATTTACATAGATACTTGAAGGCAGCCCCCAGTGAAATTTCTGCTCTCACACCACTATCTAATGGACTAGCTGTACTGACATCAGTGAAGATACTCTAGAAATTCATCATTGTAACATAGGTCAGATGGTGGTCCCTGGGCTCTGCAAGATGCTGACCTATTCAGAGAAAGGTCAGTTCACTGTAGAAGACAGTTTATAAGTGGAAAAGAACCTAACATATACTGATGCTAAATGCTTTTGATCTGACCAGGAATACTTTGCACACACACACAAACTAACAGAAACACAGGTATTTTGAAGAACATGAAAGCTGATCTTGTGCTGTATGAGATTTTTGCAACCTCAGACATGTATCATTAAAAGAATTTAATTTAGCTTCCTCTTCATGGTACTTGAGCAAAATGAGCCTTTTACTGCAGAAATTTCCACTCCCTAACCTGTGTATGTTTTTATATACTTACCTCAGTCAGTGGCTTACAAAGTTTCAGTGAATTTTGCAAGCATATAAGTGGGCCCTTAATGTACAGACTTTGATTCTAAAAAAACCCCACAACGCCCAAACAGAAAAGAACTGTGATGAGAAACAAGGAAAACTATAATGCTTATTAGCTTCTCTACTCCAAAGTCTGTCCATGAAGAAATGTCCAAGGTCCTGAGCTCTGCTGTTCTCCTCAGCCTTTCATCAATTTCTTATGCAAAATTAGTCGCTGAGATTCTTTCTGCTTTGGATAAACCATTGTGAAATTTTGATACTTATTTCACATTTTTATGAAGCTGAAATGAACAAGCTGCCAGCATAACTCACACTATATTGATTCAATGCCAGTGCTAGTTAATGGAGAAGCCGATTCTCACTGAATGTATGACCTACTGATATCCCAAGGCAGTTTTTGTTTCAAATACCTCCAAACACACTGAATTATTTAGAGTGCAAAAACGTTACAAATGCTTGGTACATCTGCAATATCCATTCCTATTGGACATAGGTATAAATATGTATCAACACCTTTGCAAACATACATATGCACTGAAATTTGGCTGAATGTACCACCACCACATTGCTTTAATACATTTATAAACTGAAGCTAGAAATAAGTATATAAGAATGCAGAAATATTGAGATAATTTAAGTATTTAGCAATGTGTAATTTTTAAGGAAGATATGTACGCACATCATAAATTTCTGCTGTGCAAGGTCCATTTGATTTCACACAATAAAGATTAGAACTCAGAAACTTGTCACAGAACATCAGTGTTAAAGTACACAGTAACCGTATGTCCGTCCATCTCTCAGAAGACATTATTTGCAGACTCATTGGGCCAAATCATTTCAGCTGTAATCTGATTAACTGTAATGGAGTTACACTAGTGACAAATTTGGTAATTGTTAGTCTATTGCCCTAAGGTTGCAATTTACTGACCCTTTTTATGTCATTAACCACTGTCTTCAAAGGAGTATGCTATGGTACAGAGTATTTTTTTGTGGATAAGCAGTCTAATTTTTTCTGTAAAGTATGAAATCTAAGTCTTCCTTAGATATTCAAATAAAGATTCAAAAGGATCGGCCATTTCTTTTTTTTTTTTTTTTTTAAATTTTTTTCCAACTGCCCTATGGATATTAGCATGTATGTGTTCCAACGTTAAGAAATGATAAGAGACTTAAGAACAGATAGACAGTGAGAAGATATCTTCTTAAATTCTTCATTCAATCAGGTGTGAAACAGTATAATATCTTAAAAGGACACATTTGGTAGCATGAAAGACAAGTGCAGTGAGGCTTGAGCTTGCTAAATTCATTGCATTCTTCAACCTTAGAGCTGCAAATAGATTATTTTTTAACCTATCAAGAGGATGGCAGGTATTCTGCAAGCAACTGGCATTGTGAAGCAATTTAAATAGTCTCTATTTTCTAGCTGGTTTAGTGATTGCTAAACTGTATGGGTTAAGTTTCTTATAGGATTTTTGCTTTTTTTTTATTATTATTTTTTATTTCATTCAGTAAGTTCTAGGCTAATAGCTTGTGTTTCCAAGCCTGACACAAACAATGCATCCACTGCTCAAAATGGATTTGAAGGCACAGCTTTAGGAAAGCTGGAAGCTTGACTTTTGAAGCAGAGTTTGCAGGGTAGGTTGAAATGTGTCTATGGTAAAATACACACATAGCTTCTGCTTTGTGAACTGCAGACCTGCCAGACTACTCTGAAATTATTTGCTTAGTCTTCGGGAAATTACTGCCATTATATAACCAAGACCATCCTAGACTATTATGACAGCAAAATACCTTTTGCCTATCTCTTGTGTTTTCCTGATCTCTTGGAACAAGGAGAGCTAGAAGCATTATTCAGCCTCACAGGGTTTTATTAATTACATTTATGAGATGGATTTCATTTATTTTGAAAACTGTATAAACATGTTTATCTTTTCAATCTGGCAACACCTTACTATTAAAAAGTTATTGAAATTTGCTCAACTGCTAAACTTTGCCTGCATTTTTAATTGATGTGTATCACTTATCTTCCTTTGAAACTTGCACTTACTACACAGACAGATGGATGCACTGAAGCATGATATTAATCAAAAAGAAATCCAAAAATATGCTGTAGCATACGGGCATCTTAGGCCATCCACATACTTGAGTGTGCATTTCCAATCTGGACAGAGAGTTAGGAATCCCCTTGGTTTTGCATAGAAAACTACACATATTTTCATGCAGATAGAACACTTTACATGATATTTATCAACAAGGAAGCATCCTTCATCTAGTCTACTAATGTTGCTTGTTCTGATGCTGCAGCTTCTGATGCCCAAAAGGCTGTTGCCTCCATATGCTCACTTGTAACTGCCATGACAAAAATCTCTGCTATAAAGAGACAGAAAGGGAGCACAATCTCAAGCTCCATGCAAGAAGAGGAACAAAGTTGTCACTGCATAAAGGATGGAAAGACTCATTCAGAAGGTCACTATTTGACACTGGCAACCAATCTTTGGCTCTTGTAAATACAATGGAAATTCTAAAAATGCAAATACATATACTGGGACATGTTCAGTAGCATGCTATTATATTATTGTATTTTAATATTATACATATTTTCCAAAAATATTAGGAAGTCCTTTGCATTGCTTAGAGTGTAATTCTCCATGTAGTTTCTTTCTTCATTTTGTCAGAAAGAAAATACAAAGGATGAACTGAATCTATAGGTATGAGCTTTAGGATTCACACATTTTTTATTACAATTTTATTGCACAGATTTCTACACATACACATTTTTCTATACTTACAGTTGAAACCAATGCAATCTACTTGGGCCAATCAATATAGTATAAAAATACAACTATTAACGTAGCCTAGTTGTAAGCACAGTGCATTTTAAATGCTACTACCTCCTGTGTGGTTTTATGATCTGACTCATGACTGACTGTACCTTCTTTTTAGGGCTCCTTAGTTTGACACCCGATCCAGCCAATAATTTCTTGGATTTGTTATTGTGTGTGGTTTTCACCTCACAGACCAGGTAAATAATTTAATTATGATCCCTCTGAGATTTTATGACATAAGAAATTCAAGGAAGCTGTATTTTTAACAGGAACACTTTACTACAAAGGAAGTAATGGACAGGTGGGTATGAGACTGTCCTAACAGACACCAGCAGAATCAAGAGACATGCAGATTAACAGGAGGGTAAGACTGCTTCTCTTCTTGTGCAATGTCTTCAAGAGCTCAACCCGTCAGAAACAGATCATCTCCATTCACTCTACTGGGCTCTGGAACCATCGCAGGGGCAGATAGGAGGACAGGACAACGCCAAACATAACCGTAAACCCAAAGTGTTATGCATCATCTCTACCCCATGGCAAGGGCCATATCTACATTGTTGTAATAAAATGGTTACCCAAAAGCTTATCACAGAAAGTGAAATCCTTTCTTATTATTGTTTGCCACACAGAGATGGAATAAAGATGATGGGCCTGGTAGTGCCACATTGAAAAACTTAACATCAGCATGAGTTCCTTCACACATTATACTTTTAGGACTGTTTTCCAGTTCTTCTCAGACAAAAGTGTTCTTAAAGTTTTATGTTTGAGCATGCTATTTGTGTTTCAGTCTATTATTATACATGACCAAGGATTTTTAAATGTGTATTTCTCTGACATGAATGATGTATGAATGACAGTATGAATTGTGATAGATTTTAGCATTCACATTTTACAGTCTAGCGTCAAGCTTTTCTCACACTTGATTTGTATCTCATGTCCTAACGGATAACAAAAATGTGCTTGTATATAGCTATGAATTTTATGCAGATTTTTTTTTGTTTTTACACTGAGCCCCATATTCAAAATCAAAATTACATATAAACAGTATTTGCTGAGCAGTCAAATCAATGTCCAAATAATAACTAAAAAAAAATATTATATTTTCAAGCATATAAGACAAATTAATATAAAGAGCATTACGAATCCTTTGAAGCATAACAAAAGGAGCCATGGTTAAAATTTTAACAAGTTAGAATCATTAGCTAAACAAATTCTGACAGCCTAGCTTTGCACTTCCAGTCACACATGCTCAGAACAAAGGCTTGATATGTGAGGCAACTTTAATAGGTCCCTCTGCATATGACTAATTTTTCCTCAAACAGTCATTTTTTATTTCATATTTTACTCTGGATCCTGAAATGCCACATTTTATTAATCTGTGTCACTCACATGGATTGTTAAAAGAACAGTCTAACATTGAAGGAAGTGCATCTCATCATTACCATACATACGTGGGATGACAAAGGAATGGAAGAGTACGAATTATTAAAAGTAGAACAAGCTAGAATAGAATATAACCTGTTTTTTCTCTAAACTACATTCCAAAGTGCATATAGACAGAGATATGGCCGTGGCAAGCATTTGCCCAGAAAAGTCCTGTTTTGCATTTGCACCCTCCGTAAACAATAAAACTGGGACACAGTCACTGACGTTTGCAATGGCTATTGTACAGCTAAGTCGATCTCACTGAAGAACCAAAGATGCTAAAACTGGGCACATGCCTTTATTCCTTTTAGGCAACCCTCCCTGTTTGCATGAAACAGTACCGTCGTGTTGAAAACATTTTCATGTATTCAGCAGAACTGGGCAAAACCAGAAACAATACATTTTGAATAAACTGACTCTCCCCTCAGATAATACTGACTGAGGTAACCCAAGACTCAAAACACCAATGCAGAATTCAACTTAACTGCATTGTATCTTAATGAAAGTATAGTATAAGCTTGGGACAGCAAAGGGGTTGAGAAAGATGTTAAGGCTTATCTGAGCACAGAAGTCTGTTCTAAAGTTCATACACATACAAGAAAATTTTTGTAATGGGGCATTTTAATGGCATATCCTGTCTCTTAATAACAAAACATAATTGTAGATAATTTCTGTTAACAGACAAGGAAGGAGTGGAAAGAAAACGCAGTAGAATAAAATATACAAAATCTTAATATAAAGTTGTCTCGAAGATAGTATTTCCAATACCAAAACATTTGCCTGAGGAGTAGGCAGTACAAACTCAGTTACATAGACTATCCCAAGGAGGAAATAAAACCAAACAAACTACTGAAGTAATTATCACAGCTCAGTTGTTTACCAGCCTGCTCAAATCAAAACAAAATATTATCACGAAAATGAAATAGCCACACTGCACTGGCAAAACCAATGGGTGGCAGGGGGAGGGTATCCAAGGTAATAGAAAGATATTTAACTGTTTGCATCCACTATATACATATATATTTATTTGACACTGCAAAAGAACTTCTTGAGTAATGATCTCGGCTAACAACCCACATTTATACTGCAGCTTTTCTGTCTGTGCTTTGCAGAACTATCTGTTCCTAATTCCCAGCTTTACTTCCAGAATTTTGAGGACCAGTTTAAGTCTGAGGAGCAGCTGGATTGAATAAGACAGAAATCCTCTTCCTCTCACATAGCCCAAAGATGCAGATGAGCACTGAAAATGCAGCCGACAACTTTCCTTTTAATTGATTCAAATTAGGAGTCTCTCCAACTTTCAAAGTGTTTCTTAAGGAAGTGCTGTACAAATGATGGCCCTGAATGTAGATGTTTGAAAGCTGAATGTTTCAAAACAATAATGTAGCAGAAAATTATCTGATTTTAAGTGATGTGTTGAAAATCCATACAGGTCAAAGACATGCTTGTAATGAAAACAAACTAAGCCTAAATTGTGCTGCATGATAACATATGGTTGTCTTCTTCACTTCCTATGATACTTCCATTAAGCTCATGTTTTAAGTGTCTGCAGTCAAGATAAGCTGTAGGACTTTGAGTTCCCCCAGATACTCTGTTATCCGGAGATCCCATGCTATTGCAGTATCCTTATGCCCTACTCTTCTTCCCCTGCCACCTCTCCAGACCCCACTTACTCTCTCCAATCTGTGGTCAAGAAAGGTCTACCCTGTTACCCATGGACTACTATAGAACCATAAGAAACTTGGACCATCTGTTCTTTTTTCTTCAGTCTACAGTGAAAGAACCCAGTGGAGGCCATCCTACCTTTAAGAAAGGTGACATCGAGCAATGTAGCTTTTGTGTCCAACACACAACCACAACTCTTAATAAGAGTTATTCACACATACATCTTTAAAATTATAATGTATAGACTTGTACAGCTGTTGGATAGCAAAGACTTTGCTAAATATTGCAACACAGTTAGCATATAACATAAAATGGCATTTGACCCTAACTCTATTATATATATTTGCTCCCTAGACTACTTGTTTGGACATCTGCCTAAGGAGAAAACACAACAGATGGATATAGACATAGACTGAGATCTATCAAAAAATAAGGAAACTATGTTTGTCCCGGTATCACTACACCATGATTAAACAACTAGGCTTAAAAGACAAAAACATAATTTCAATAGCATGCATATTTTGCTGGCCATCACATCAGACACAAAAGATTAAGTGCTATACAGATGTCAGTGCTATATATTAGGATCCAAAAACTTGTTCTTACCTTTCTCTGAAGAAGAAAGAGCAGAAGAAAATGGGAGACACTTAAGTCAGCCTAACACTTGATATTTTTTTCCAAAAAAAAAACGAATTGCAGAAGCTGAAATGCATTAAAAATAAAGTAATTGTATCCACCTGGGTTTAGTGGGGTGGAGGAAGAGAAGAGAATCTAAAGTTAAATTGAAGGCTATATAAAACAGGCAAAATCACAACAGTTCCTAGCCTTGGCTGAATATGTGCAGAGCAATTTGGCAATTATGCAGCTACAACTGCATTCATGTCATACCCTGGAATAACCTAGTGTGTACCTGTAAAAGGTTCTGATTAGTGACATANTACTGGGGTTAAACGAGAGACAGATGGTTAGATAGAAAGGAACTAAAAAAATTTCTTTCTTACCTTTCTCTGCTTCTCCACAGGGCAAGCAAGACTTTCTAGAGAAGAGGAGCAAAGAAAATCATTAGAAACTCCTAAATAAATATGTCCATACAGACTGGATGATAAAAGCAAAAAAGAAAAGTTGTCCCTAAGTTTTGAAACACTTTTACTGACAAAATTTGCACAAATCAAACAGTGCAATTATACTTAAGTGACCCTTTCAAATGGTCCATTACCCCATCAATCTGATCTGGGAAGAATGATTTCCCAGACCCAAATCTGGCAAACAATAAAATCCTGAGACTGTGAGTTGAACATACAAACCAGGTCTCTCAGAAATGAGATATTATGACAAGTATAAAAGCTATTAACTCAATCAACAGTAAATCCCTTGAAGCCTATGACTTCTAAACTGGAATTAGAAAAGAACAATTATTTTAAGTTCAAGCTGTATTTAGATCTGGCAGACATTTAGTTCTGGCCCACTTCATGTTTACTCCTTTGGCAGGCTGGAAGATGGGAGAATTAATTTCAAACCAGACTCTACAAAAAATCTTCCATTTATTAAGGAATATAGATTTTTTTAAAATTGCATTTTTCACAAAAAGTTAGATTTTAAATTAACATTCAGTCTTTCTACCCTCACCTTGGAGGCTCTACATAACTCTGTTCCTCCCTTCTCATTTGATTTTGTCTCTTGTCTCATCACGCTTCACCTATATCACTCCAAAAGCAATTTAACATAATCAAGTGTCCACCTCTCCCAAAGCCACTTCCACATTCTTACCTTCCCCTTCTTCACAAGAATACATTTAACGAGCTAGTTTACTAGTACTCTCCACATTGAACCTGAAGGCTCAGTATTTTGCATTCACTCTTCGGAGTTACCATACAATTTGTTTGGAATCCTCCATTTCATCTATTTATCTAATTTATTTTAAATTTCGTTAAGCTAGGCATTGTTTTCATTCATGCATAGTCAGGTTGCTTTGATCACAGTAAAATTTCCTGAGGGAAGCAATTCCTATTTTCACTTAATTTTATATCTTAACTTTAAAAACAACAAGAAGATAGATTGGGACTTAAGATAAATGATCAAGTTGCTCATATTTTGTAAAAGCTAGTTTACTTAATATTAATAGTGAAGAGGCGTTGACAATTTAGACAACAATTTATAGGAGTAAAAGTGGAATGAAATCACTATGATTTATTCTAGTGCTGTTCTGTGTGTATATTTCTGTAAGTTACAGGTAAGAAGCCTGTACCAGAGAAATGGAAAATACAACTTCAATGTGTTACCATTTCCAGGACTAAAATATTGTTTGCAGATCTACTGTTATCTGGAGATAATAGTGTACTACTGTGATTGAAAGAGAGTCCCACAGATACTGCTAAACATATGTCGGCATAGCTTCGCTACCCAGGGCTCTGTGAGTAACCCCAATCTGAAATAACTTCATCTTCACAGGAGTACTTGAAACATCTGTAGTTGGAGTCTCTGTAAGGAACTCCATACTATAGAATCTATATGTTTTAATCAAAACCTAATGTTTACAATTTTACTCCGAATGAAAAATCTTTTCAAGTTGTTGCACCAAATAGCTGTCAGTAATTACATTTACACCATTTTCTTTATCCCATTTTCTCACTGTAGGAATCTGTGTGCCATGCAGCTTCAAGAGACAAACAGAAAAAGCTCTGCAACCTCTTTGACAAAGAATATTTTTGGCAAATATGCTGCACTAACATGAAGTGTCAGGATATCAAAGACTCCCCGAGGAGTTCAGCAAACATACCTAAAGAAATCCAAAGGAGTGATTATGAGTCCTTTTCAAGACTGTTAGACCCTTCTTTAAGAAACTGCAGTCTGAATAAAGAGTCAGTTGCTTATCCCGAATGACCTTCATGATAAGGTAAAAAGGGAGAATGAGGAATAAAAAGTGTTGAAGTTAAAAATAATTCTGTCCAATCTGTGATAATATTTCCATGTGTAATTAGTATTTAAGTATATAGCAGTTTGTTAAGATACTTAACTCTTTCATATATACATTTAAGAAATATAAATGCTCCTTCATCACCCAGGCATATGTGTAGTAGGGAAATGTAAATCAAATGAGTACCTTGATATTAAGATTTCTCTACTAAGATAAATCTGGATGCTTTTAATTTCATATAATTATATGGAATTCTTGAACCATCACTTATCTGAAAATCTGTGAGAGCTATAGATGACCTAGAACAACTGTCTGATTCTGCCTTATGCTAAGTAGGACTTGAGTTGGTTTTACTTAACTAGTATTAATTAGCACAACATGGAGATACTCCAAAAACATTTTCATATTTATAATGGGTGCTATCACCTGATACTTTTTTGATGCTTTTTACTCTAAAACTGAAATTGAGTTACCACTACACATCAACAGGCTATGTGCTATGAATCCTGGCTACACGCTGAATGATAACTACTCTGTTTCACTGGGCAGTTACTACACAAGCAAATGAACAAGTCTATTACCTGGGCCAATATCCTGACTTCTCCCTCCACATTCAGCATATCTTCCTTTCTGCAAACAATTTCTTCTCAGAAACCCCTTCTCATTGCTGAAATCTAATAGTTTGCAAGTTTTGGTGGCCCCAGTTTTACCTTTCATTCTCAATGATGGTTACTTCCCAGCTGACACGAGACTTTTCCCAAAAAGCTTAAAAACTTCTAAGACCTTAAAAAAAGTTTGGTGGATTTTTTCCAGTTTATCTAAAGAGTGTCAATTTTCCCAAAGGCTAATTTTAGGAAAGGGAGTTAATCCAAATTCACTCCCTAGAGAACTGAGCGTGTATAACTACAATGAACATAATTTCAGGAAGCAAAATGATATCATTCACTCCACTCTGATGCAGTTGTTAGAACTTTCCCTGAAATTTCACTAGCACTCCTGAACCTTCAGCCTTTTACATGGCTGGACAGTGAAAGCCAGTCAGAGAGATGTTTTAACCTTATGAGGACTGACATCTCATTTCATATGAGCCGAGAAAGCCATTTTCTTTTACTTTTCAATACCTAAAACTGTATTCAACTACAATCTATAAAGTAAGCCTACTCACTTAGCAGGGACTGGAACAGCACAAAAGATTCAGAAAAAGAAAATTATTATGCTAAGGAAAAAACCTGCTTTAAATTTGACCAATTACTAGTCAGTGATAGGAAAAAACCTCCCGGTACTTTAACTATTAAAGAATGTGCCAGCTAAATATACACAAAAAAGAGCTCATCAGTATATTCAGAGAGGAAAAGAACTGCTACCATCTCATTTAGCAAGCACAAGGGCACATCCTCAGCTTTTTATAATTACATGTCACTCAGTGAGACTGTGCACATCCCAGCTTGTTCTTGTGTGACAGCAGTAAACACGGTTTGATGAAAACTGCTAATTTAGAAATTAGACACCAAAAATAGAATCTTAATCTGCCACTCCAGCAAGTATGACAACATAAGGGATAGATTAATCTGAACTTTCCTACAGCAGACAATCTGGTCGCAACAAGGGGTGTGCGACAGGCAGGTTATGGATGATGGTCTTAATGAACCACTACTTCACCATGTAGTTCTAGTAACAACTTTCACTTTATTCTATTTCAACTAACTTAAGTAAAAATAACAAAAATTTCCATTCAATCTGATGCATTTAGGCTGAATATTTCTTCTTTTTTCGTACAAATCTTTTTGCTGTTCATCCCATAAGTCAGTGATAGATACTTCCATCATTAGTGGTAGAAATGCAGCTTTGTATGGCACTTTGTACAGCCCTACCTCAGCGACAGAAAGAAAAAAAAACAAAACACTGTCCCTTCATTACTAAATATTTAATACTGAAAGAGATTTGTAATTTTGGATTTCTGCATTGCAGTAATGTTGACAAGAGTGGGCTCCAACCCATGGACAGGACTGTGCAAAGAATCACCTTTCTGTTGTAGCAGAGACTTATCGCAGTAATTCCAAACAATAAATTCAAGGAATGCTAAGGATGAGTGGCCATAAAGTGTATGCATTCTTTTACTTAAACATGTCCATATTTGGTGAGGTGATGCTGTATTTTGGTGTCTGTGAATGTTTACTTCAGGATAAGATAAGCACACATCATCTTTTGGTAAAACTGAGAATACCTTCCTATAGTAAGCAATCACTAACATAGAAACTATATTAATTTTATTAATAATTAATCAATTATTAAAATTAATATTAAACTAATTGACATTGAAGGCACTGGTCATTAAAAGTAAGCATTTCCTTTGCTGTTATTAACATAACAGTGTATATTGTCCATATGTAAACAATGTGTGTGTATATATGTGTGAGTGTGTATAAATATGTCATATATATATATAAAAATACGTAACAGTGAAGGGTATTTCAAAGTGATGACTGCATTATATTTCTTCCCAGGTTTCTGAGGAAGCATAAAGAAGCAGTCTTCTTCCTCACCTGTGGATGAATAATTATCCTCTTATTCATCTGCACTCTCATATTGTTTCTCCTCTATAGGCTGAAAAACTTAAATGGAAATCATTCTTTGTGATATCTGAGAGATACAGATTCCTGAGACACACAGAAAATTGATTCACAAGAAGATACATTCATCCAACACAAGTGATAATATCTTGTTTCTGTTACACCCTGAGCCACAAACCATGACTACTGCAGACATCCAAAATGGGGATGGAACCCCATCCACTTCTAAGCCTCTAGCATAACACACAGGCTTATAAATGTTAGAAAAGAGTTAATTGCAACCCAACACTATACATAGTGTTTTTCTTCCAATCTCTCTGCAAGTTTAGCCTAAATTCAATATGTTTCTACTGTAGGCTATGTTTACTGAAATAAAGCTACGTTCAACTATGGGCAACCTGTCTTTGAACATATGCTGTAGGCAGCAATCTAGCAGAGAAATGGGCAACAAGCTGTGAGACTAAACTTTTATCATCGTCTCTATAAATCAAGATGAAAGCTATAGACTTCCTCCTGTGGACCTCATACAGCCTTGAGAAAAAGAGTTAAAATATTTAGATTGAAAGAACAAAATAATATAAAGAGAAAAAGAAGAACTCAAAATTAAAATTAGTTCAAGCATTTGTCCAGTACTAAGTGCAGATCCAGTTCCCAAGAATGCATATTTTTATTTATTTTTTAAAGACATTCTTGATATCAGTGACTAATTAGTAAGATTAATGATGGCCTTCCCATCCAGAAATGTTCTTTCTTCAGTTCCATTCATGTTGCTAGCACAGCCTACAACTAAGAATGAATTCCGACTAAACCAACTGTACAGCAAGTTGTAACAGCACAGCTTTAGTGCAGCAAGTGAGAGAGACCACCAGGTAATTCTCATCTGTCAGCTAATTAAACGATTCTTAGTATGTCATATAGGTAGGTAATATCACCTGAAGTCCCTGAAATATGAAACCCATATAGATTGCATTGTTTCCAACATATATAAAATTACTGTAGTGAATGGGTTTTGCACAGATGTTTTTATAATAGTAATGAATTACAAAATCACTGTCCTTTGTGCTTTCATTGCAGGATCTCAAAATTCTTCAATATATAGTTAAAAGGGACTGCAATTCTATTGTGGTCATGCTTGTATTTTGTAGTGGAAATATTAAGGTACAAAGATGTTTAGCAACTCACCAAAAGTCAGAATTAGACTGAACTAGAAGCCACATCTAGTGAACTGTATCTGTGTGAAACACTTCACCCCTTGCTTTCCATGGAGAAAGAAAAACTGAATTAGCAGCTACTACGCTTCAGCTGCCATCTGCAATTGTGTCATAGGTTGTCATCTCTGTAGCACAGTCAACAGAAAACAACATTGCCTTTGACGTAACGCAGTTTACAATCAGACAGATTACCTTAACTCCTCAATAAAGAGGAACTGGAGTAATGGGGGTCTGCTCTGTTCTACTGACCCTCTCGTACAGGTAGGACACTCTTGCAGAAATATAATGAGATAGCCAGAGGCTGTTAACAACTTAAACATCTGTTTCCTTAGTGAATGCAAGTTAAACTGTACAGTAGGATACACAACATCAAGAATACGCTCCCTTCTTTTATATTTACACTATTGTGATACAAAAATACAGAAGAATCATCTCAGTCATACAAGAATATAGCGTACTATTCTGCACTCTTTCTTTTCCACTTTTCCTCTCTCGTTCTACAACAACTTACTTTTGCATCTATGTTAAAAGAGAGCCACCCCTTTTCCAGGCTATTATATTTATCAAGAATACTGTACTCTGCAGTTAAATGTGGTGATTGGTCTGATTCAGGAGAAAGAATGTGGCATAAATAAGGTTGTGCAACTATCTTTCAGGAACTGCTTTCTGAGATCGCTCTTGCATTGCTTCTCTCCAGTCAGTTTGGCTGGATTCAAGCTCTACACATAAGCACTGACAGCTCACTTCTACCTTCCTACACTGGATCCACATGTAGCCACTTGCATGCTTTGGAGGAATAAGAGGATTTTTCATATAAAAGTTGGGTTGACTGAAACTGAGCAGACTTTTCTGCTTTCCTCACTGCGTCAAAAATAGGGCTGAAAAATGTGGATTTATTTGTCATGTACTTGTCCCAAGTGGAGTATAGTTGGTACAGTCAAGTACCACTAATTCAATAGCAAAATTTCTGTGCCAGTCAGACACAAAAAAGAAGTAGAGACCCAAAGATTTTGACAGACCTGGGTCTCTTCCTTTATTCCCCTTAGCCTTCTCTAAACATATCAATGCCCATGTGTCTATGCAATGGACTAACTGTGTCTAAATACATTCAAAAATTTATATAAATTTTTGGCCTGCTGTTTAAGCTCTCTATACCTTCCTGTGTTGGTGTCACGTTTTTGTTATCAGAGGGATAAAAGAAATAACCTTACATCATGTACTAGTATCAAATGTAGAAGCTGCATGTAAAGATATGCTCTACACTTACAAAAATAGTCATGCTTAGGACAGAGATATCCTCTGAAATCTACAGAGCAAAGCTCACCTCTAATACACGGTTCTTACCCTGCATGCTAAAGTCCCATTGATCTCACTGGGTGATCCACTCAAAGTGAGAGCTGCCTATTAGAGTTGAGCTTCAATGGGCAGATCTAAGAGGAAAATTTTGTCCTTCAGACAGAACTATGATCAAGACATAAATTTAGGCAAAAAGGAAACAGGAACATGTGGACAACTACTGTACTTGCACAAGCAAAGTGGGTAGCAAGATAGCCAATGTGAGTGCCTTGAAATGACCTTTACTGCTTAGGCAAAACTGCGTAGAAATGTGATGCAAGGACAAAAGGTATTCCTTTTGTACAAAAGGCATATACCAAATTATGAAGTTCATTGCAACAAGCAGCAGAAAGAGAAATTACTAAAATAGTTTTGCCCTTATATTTTATCTACCAGTTGTCATGTCCTCTTCTGCTATCTCTCCTGTATTCTACGCATTCCAGCCTTTTGTTTAATCCTCTGTCTTGCCTTTTAGGAACATTGTTCAAGATCTCCTGATTTAACATGGGAAATGACCAGTATATGCCAAAACTATTCCTATTATATAAAAAGGCATTTTTTCCTTATTTCATTTCAAGACAAGATAGTTTTCAAATTAAAATTAATATGCATGCATATTATATCTTCTCTTACACAAATCTATGCAAGATGTTATTTAGGGTGTGCCATTTTTCCTAACCACAAATTCTTCTAACATCAGATAAAAGAGATTTATTATCATATTCCCATTTTATCTTCTAACTTTTGCTGAGTGGGAAACCATAAAAGAGACAGGTGATCCCCTGTTTGGGGGTTTGGATCAATGCTTACTAATCCCCTGAGACAAAGCCTGCTGAAGAAGCAACATTCTTGTTTCTGTTTTTGTTAGATTTAAATATTTGACACCATGTTTAGAACTACAGAAGATCAACTGACCTATAAAAAATTTTAGAAAAAAGGAAGCATTCACAAAACACATTGTATATATTCAGTTTTTAATTTAAAAATCTTTGTCTGGAAATAAAATATTTAGATGTCTTGCTAATTCTAATGTGTCATTGTATAGTAGGTTACTGAGGCCAAGAATTTGGAGATTCCCAGTGATGGGCATTTGTGTGAACAAGGATATCTAGAACCAGAATATTTAACACTACAGCAAGCATTAGCAGACACAGAACTTCAAACTTACATCTTCAAATGATCAGACTCTAAATATTGTAAATTCAATGACAGGTTACTCTGTTTGATGGCCCCTGTGTTATCCCACACTGTTTCTGTTTCTGTTACATGGTGACCGTGACCATCTTAAACATTTAACACAGTTTGGGATCAAGTGCCAGTGCCTGGGAGTGTTCCACAACACCCTTCAATTTATTACTATAGACAAAGTCTCTGCCTTACCTCAGAGAAGGACTTTTGAGAAAACTTCATGGGAAATCAAAGGACATCAAGAAAATGTGCAGGATGGAGGTCACAAGGCTCTGGAGGAGGTTCTGCTCTTCTTCCTTTCATCACCATAAAACTAATGTCCTTGGCAAGTACAGCTCTATCCTATCTTTGCCAGTTGACATTTAAAAAAAAAAAAGGAAAAAAAGATAGACCCTAGCTCCTACTGATGTTTCCCAGCTGTCATGCAGCTGGAGAAATCCTGCCTTCTCAAAACACATTCAGTAAAGCACAGCTTTTGGTGGCCTTGATAAAATGCCTGTGTTGGCTCTGCTTCTGTTTAGGCCACTGCCACTGGGAGATGGAAATGCAGGACTCTCTGACAGGCTGGTGGTTAGAGAATGGCTCCAGATCTATTACTTCAGTGGAGAAAAGAATCTGAGGAGAGGACAAAGTTGTGGCCATGGACTGAATGGATGACAGTGTTTCAGGAGGGGTGGGGTGTGTTACTGCAGAAAGTGCGAAAATAGTGCAGATATATATAGTGAAGTCCAAAGTTGTTTATTTACCTTGAATCATCCAGGCTGAAGCAGTCCAAATCCTACAACAGATTTGAGAATCTCTGATTTTCAAAGCAAATCTCAGTAAATCTCTGCTATACCACCATACATACAAACAGCAAATCTCTGTTATAGCTACATAGTAAATGTAAATAGTAAACGACAGTAAAATGTCATCGTGAACCATTTTTGTGATGGGAAGTATTTTTAGCCTGTAGTTTTGGAAATTATAAACTTCAGCCCTTTGTGTTCTAAGGAACAGAAATAAACCAGATTTAATGCAGATAAAGCAAAGATAACACCTGCTGTTAGAACCCCAGTTTCTTGAAGAAAAGGTGATGCCTACATTAGAGACAAAGAAACATTCACTATGCAGGTCTTGTAACAGCTACAAATGCACAAGAATTACATAGCACAATTACAGCAGCAGGAGAAAAAATGCCCTGTTATTTTATTTAATAAATAACATATTATTTATTAAAATAAAGATCTTTATTATTTTAATAAATAACAGTTTATTTAATATTTTCTTTCTTTCAGATTATTTTCTTCCTAGACTTAGAGTTTTACATTTCTCTAACACTTTTGAAATGGATGATTTATGAAACAAAGAGTACCAGATGGAGGAAAAGAAAGTAAAAGAACAGAAAACAGTTTCAGACAGAACAAGAGATACAAAACCTGAAAACAGTAACGGTATTTATCTCAACCAAGTTCTCTTATCCACTACTCTGGTCTATGAATCTGGATACTATATCGAACTCCTGGCCTCCACATTTGGCTGCTCTGGCCCTTACCAGGATATGTTAACATTTTGTTTGTGATTATATTAAAAATGGAAATTTGAATATTTTCTAGCTTGGACAAGAAACATTCTTGAAGTTACATAGTGCTTTTAAAAAAACATATTACTTTATTGAAATTATGTTACTCTGGTTGATATTGATGAAAGCATGGGCCATACTGACCTAGTTTCATCAACACCATAAAACATCTTTTCTTCTTTACCCTTTGTTTCCACCACGTGCAGTTATGCATACCTGCACCACCCACTGATGTTATTCTCCCTGCCCTAGCCTTGACTCTCTCACCCCACCTGAAATGCACATCATTCTTTCTCATTCTCACCCTACCTGAAATGCACATTCTTCTTTCACAAGAATTTATACTATAAAAGACAGGGGTTTTGTTGCCACTGTAATTCTGAATAATTGCAATAAATATTGTATATTATGATATAGAAAGATACTAGACACCATGTTGCTCTTGGTCTGACTTTTTATTGTGGATTCTATCCAAGCTTTTTTGAATTGCAATCCATATGGCAGGTGAAGGGTATCATTTATTCATGGTGTAACAACTTTACCACAGACCTGCACCCCCTAGGCCTGTGAGGAAGATGGTGTGATGGAAGTAGGTATTAAAACCTGTTTCCAGGAGCTCTTCCTACTTACCACTGCACTCGCTTTTCTCATGGACTCAGTCCCTGGCAGCCTGGATGTTAACGTCCTGCTGGGGAGATATCAACCATGCTTTCCAGTACCTCTGGTGTGATCTGTCCTCTCCTGAGACAACCCAGAAACTGAGCTCAGTTCTCTTGCTGTTTTGATAACATTTGAAACTTTACTTTGGCAGCCATTAAATACAGTAAGCAGCAGTTAGTATGTTTATAAAATATATTCCTGATATACACAAAAGCACCAAAAGAAAGACAGCCTCTTCTCCTGAACAAGTAACAAATCTCTTTAAAAATTAACCTCTTCTCTCCACACAAGCCACACAGAAAGCCCAGATCAACAAGAAATACTTTAAAATCAAATGCAAAGCTAACATGAATAATCCACTGTACACTGCAAAAATGAAGCCAGGATAGCAAATACCAATAGTCCTTTCAATTACTGCAAAGAGGAAAAGTTTTTTTTTTAATAATAGAAAAATACATATGTTAACCACACTCCCTAGGGATGGTAAGAAAATACTAGTAATGCAGAAAGCCTCCTCCTATTAGTAATATGATTAAAGAGGTATAGGTGTAAAACCTCTTGAGGAGTAGATACATGGCAAGGAATCTACTAGAAAATAGGAGAGAATAGCATGATAAATAATATCCACAGTATATGTGACAGTTCAAAGACAGCGGGCACTGTTGCTCTTCACAGCCAACTTCTTGCAGCACAGAGTTCAGCAGAGAATATATCGTGCTGCTGAAAAGCAGACATGTGCTTGCACTGTGGGTATGGTACTCACTGCATTAATTCTTCTTTACGACTGTTGGTGAAGAATAAGGATCAAAGTAATGGACACAACTATCATCCACTCTACTGGGTATCATACCAGCTTGCAGTTCTCCTTTTCCTCTTCTGCCCTGTATTTCAGGGGAATAAAGCAACACACTTAAGCATGCAAGCAGTTTCATTCACTCTGAGTAGACTGCTAAAATGTGCAAAAGAGCTTTCCAACACAAATTCTTCTCCACAAACTACCAAGTCACAGGCTGCAGAGAATAGCTTTGACTGTATTCTATATTTCTCTGATCTTCATGCACAAATAGCTTCCCCTGAAAACACACTATAGTTATTATATCTTATCTCAGAAAAAAAGCCAACTTATCTACAGGCAAACCTATGTGGGTTATTTTATTATATCTATATTTACCCATTTTAAAACTACATGCAGTGCATAGGTCAGGCTTAGTAATATCTTGGCTGCAGACTAACAACAGCAGGACCCTCACTGGGACTCTAATTGCTAGCAGAAGTCCTCAGCTCTCTTTCATATGTGTAATGTGTGTCTATTTTCTTGGTTAAATGCTGTCTTGCCTTTTGATCCTGTTCCTGCTGATGTTACTGAGTGATAATGATCTACCGTCTGGCCTATTGATACATATATATGTAAAAATTAATAGTGCAGTTAAAGCCAGTTGGGAAATCTTATTTATTCTGACCAAAATTAATAGAACAATGGAAATTTCAATGTGACTAAAAAGCAAGAAATTTAAAGCCTGTTTTAAAAATTACCAACAATTAATTTTTCAAGCCTCAAAATCTATTGAAGCAAACAGACTGATAAGATTTAAAATAACACCAGGCACACAGCTCACCTCCAATAAGAGCTTTTCCAAGTATAACCATTATGGTACTACTACAAACTTTTTATGTTGTAGCATGACTGTCTCCCCCCTTGTATAAGGCAAATACTTGTATTTTGTGGAATTTTTCTTAGACAACTAATAAAACCAACAAAGAAAAACTACTGCACAGGCCATTATTTTTCTGCAATTAATTCTCTCTGTTCCCTCCTACTCAGACCTTTACCAAATGCTGAATAGCTAACTGGAAGTTAAATAAAACACTGGATTTGAGCCACTGTAGAAAATATCACAAGAGACAGTCCCTGAGACACACAAGTTAGGTATAAGGATTAGAAAAGATGAACCAGGAAAAAGTGGCAGAAAGGTCACTTTCACTTTTGATAATCTATTTTATTATATTCCATAAGCAACTAGAAAGTTTTACCATCAAGCTTCAATTCTGCCACTCCCAGCACTGCCCTCGCACCAGCCCCCCAAGATAAATACAGGCTTAGGAAGGATTGACATTCTATTAGAGGACATGTTAGAACATCACATGACTTTTTATCTGCAAATCAATTACAATAAAGTAAATAAATATAATTACAGGAAATCTTACAAATATCTAACTTTTCACAGCACAGTATTATTTTGCAATCAAAAAAGTCCTGATAAAATCAGGTTTGTTCAAGCATAATCTATACTGATAAAATTATACAAGCATAAAATCCTTGGGAGACATTAATATTAACCTGGAGAATTTCATGTTGGCAAAAGGAAGGAGGTCCTCAGATCAGAAGGATTTTATGAACCCCAAGTAAGCAAGTAACAGGTGACAATCTGGTTCCTTCAGTTTCACACTTAGAAAATACTGGAAATTAGAAACACTATGAATTTATTCCAAGATGTCTTGATTTAAGCACAAATCAATGAAAACAGAGAAATTATTTAAAATGCACGTAATCACATCACTTCCTTAAGTGAAATATTCCATTGGTTTAAGGTTTGATGGTATTATCTACCACAATTGATAATTACTGCAACAGATTATCCTTTCCAGTGAGACTGCAGATAGAAAAGTGGTGCTGTAGAAGTATAATATCACATTTAATTAAAGTTCTTAGAAATAATAGTTCCATTATATTAGTATTTGAACAGCTATTCAATGAACCAATGGGCAGTGTGTCTTCATCTTTTATTTCTAATCAGCTAATAAATCTACAAGTTTCCAAAACCATGCCGAAATGTTGGCATGCATTCTCTTTCATCGTAATTTGACTTCAGTAATGTGCAGTCCACTTTATGACTTCTGCACACAATGTCTAGAGGAAATAAAAGCACATTTTTACAATTACCTTTCTGTAATTGGTCCATCAAGCTGCCACCCTAGTATTTTGTTTATTGACTGAACATTGTAGTTTAGAGCTTCTTATAGAATAGATCACAGTGGGTAATAAGAAATGAAAGCACAGTGGCATGTTGGGATTTCCTAGGGGTAGAAATAGGGTGGGAGGGAAGGCATAGCTTCTAAAGTCTAGAACAAAAAATATAGGAAAGTAATGCAAGCACTTTAAATAATAATAAAAAAATAATAATTAAAAAAAAAGGTTTTACTGGGTAAAGAAAAGGTCAGGTTTAACACTAATTGTTTGTAAGTACTTTAGAGACAAATAGAGAAGCAAAGTTAAAATCATGCCAGAAACGGAGAATGAGAATAATAAATTGATGCACCAGAAAAAAAATAATTCTTGGCAACCTAGGAAAAGTTTATCATGTCAAACCAAAGATTCCTCCAGCCTGATTCCTCCAGCTGTTTTTGACAGCACTATCTGGAAGAACATAACAGAAAGACAAGCATATAATACCTCCTCAGAATGCTCTCTCCTCCCCTAATGATCTATAGCTTTAGTACTCTACAAGCCTGAGACATTCCTCTGTATTTCAAAACCCTTCATTACCAGTGGTGTTCCCAGCGCTCAGTACTGCGGCAAGTTTAGTTTAGTATCTTTATCAATGATCTGGATGAGGTGATGGAGCGCATACTCAGTAAGTTTGCAGATGACACCAAGTTGGGTGGGAGCGTTGATCTGCTTGAGGATGGAAAAGTTCTACAGAGGGATCTGGACAGGACTGGATCGATGGCAGGGCGAATTCAAATATTCTAAATCCCCATAAAATTCTGTTGAACATTTATTCTGGCAAGAGTTAAGCAGGGTCTTAATCACATGGTTTTGAAGATGGGGGTTTGGTTGGTTTTTGGGTTTGGGTTATTTTTGTTGGGGTTTTTCTGTGGGGATTTTTTTTGTTTCTTTGGGTTTTTTTTTGTTTTGTTTTGTTTTGTTTTGTTTTCCCTCCATCCACTGGTTTAATTCAGCTCTGTACTGGAAAAGACAGAAAATAAACATTCCAAATTCACTTTCTACATGCAACTCACAACTGAAGAGATCTCTACTATATCCTCCTAAAGTCATCGCTTTTCCAGACTGAAAAGTCCTATTCGATTTAATGTTCCACATACAGAATCTGACCCATATTTGATTATCCCTGGTGCGCTTCTTGGGAAAACTGAAATGCTTTTAACACACAGACACGTTACCGAATAAAATCCTTGCGATAGTACTATTTCTGTGTAATGGCTTAACCCCGGCTGGCAACTAAGCACCACACAGCCACTCACTGACTCTCCCCGGGTAGGATGGGGGAGAGAATCAGGAGAGTAAAAGTGAGAAAACTCATGGGTTGAGATGAAGACAGTTTAATAGGTAAAGCAAAAGCTGCACACGCAAAGAAAACAAAACAAGGAATTCATTCACCACTTCCCATCAGCAGGCAGGTGTTGCAGGGCTCCATCATGCTTAATGGTTTCTTGGGAAGACAAACACCATCTCTCCGAAAGTCCCCCCTTCCTTCTTCTTCCCCCAGCTCTATGTGCTGAGCGTGACGCCGTATGGTGTGGGATATCCCTTGGGTCAGCTGGGGTCGGCTGTCCCAGCTGTGTCCCCTCCCAGTGCCTTGTGCCCCCCAGCCTGCTGGCTGCTGGGGTGGGGTGAGGAGCAGAAGAGGCCTTGGCTCTGTGTCAGCACTGCTCAGCAGGAACGAGAACATCCCTGTATCATCCACACTGTTTTCAGCACAAATGCAAAACAGCCCCATACTAGATGCTATGAAGAAAATTAACTTTATCCCAGCCAAAACCAGCACAATCTGTCAAGTGAATATATCTTAAAATTAGACCTGAGCTATTTTAAGCCATATGGCTTGGATGTGTATAGCAGAGCAGTCACAACAGCCTAGACAGAATAAATGGAAATGTGGTCAGAGTAGCCTAGCCCGACTTCCTTCACGTTTTTCAGAACACAGTGCAGGCTCTCTAGTCCACTCTGAATGCCAAGCCACTGCTGTTACAAACCATGTAGTAGATAAATCCTAACAGCTAAGCACAGAAAAAATGTCATATCAGAACTGTTAAGCTCCGCAGCTGCAAGAACGGTGTTTTAAAAATGAAGTACATAAACCATACTAGAGAGGTGCGTGATAATGATCCACCAGTTAGGAAAAGGCTGCCTGCTCAACAGAACTTTCACGGATTTGCATAATGCTTTCTCTAGTTTTAGGGTCCCAGTTAGGTTCAGGCCAAGACAATTCTGGCTATGTGGAGAAAGCAGAATGGCAGGCACTTAAAAAAACTTTATGTTAAAAGGTAAGGCTGTCAGCAATAGACAACTTTTAAAGTAAAAACTAACCTTTAAATTGCAATTTCAGATTAAGCATCTGAACCATGCTTGTGTCTTGTGAAAGGCCATATTCACTGGTTTGTAATCATTGTTCAGCATTGGTCTATTAGTCTGACCTGATGGTTCAAATTATGTGAAGAGGATGAATCTATTTGGAAGGATGACAGATATCAGTCTTTTAAATAGACCCATCATTTGCATAGGAATTGAAATAAAAACAAATAAAAACTGGATGGTGAGCTGCCTATTCAGCTACCCATACTTATTTTTTCCTGAAAGGTTGGGTAATTGAAAAGTGCCATTTACTTTGCTTGGAAAAAAACAGAAGAAAGCAGAAGCTGTGATATAGACTTCCTAATAGCATAGTCAAGACACATAGTTACACTTTGCTTACCTCATCTGCATTGTTTTCATTTACTTAATTTCAATTAGATTGCAAATTATACAGGGATTAAGGTGTTTCTACTTTGTGGCCTATTCAATTTTGTAGTCAATTGATTTCTACTTATTTAGTAAGTGTTTGGACATTAGCCGCCTTGGCAGTTAGAATTACACTTGAAGTCAACTGTCCAACATGGCAAAATGCTCACAACTCGAGCTCCTCATGAACATGATAGAGGAAATAGTAAGTCGCAGGAATGGAACTGGATGAAGATCACCTATAACTGGACTTAAGTCACCAACAGCATAATCAGACAAAAGCAAACAGTATAGTAGGACGTGCTAACAAGCAGCTTGTGAAACACTTGCAGTCATCCTTCCATGCCACCAAGGTCTTCAGCTGAAGATGTGTGTCCTGGTTGTGTCTGGGATAGAGTTAATTTCTTTCCTAGTAGCTGGCATAGTGCTGTGGTTTGGATTTAGGATGAGAATAAAGTTGGTAACACATTGATGGTTTAGTTGTTGCTAGGTAGTGTATATACTAGTCGAGGACTGTTCAGCTTCCCGTGCTCTGCCAGGGGCACAAGGAGCTGGGAGGAGGCACAGCCAGGACAGCTGCCCCACCCTGCCCACAGGGCTATTCCATACCATACAGTGTCATGAGCAGCATGGAAACTGGGGGAGAGTTGTTCAGGGGGCAGGTCGTGAGTGGTTGCATCACTTGTTTTTTTCCTGGGTTTTGTGTCTCTCTCTTGTTATTCTCCTTTTCATTACTACTATTATTATTATTATTAAAATATTCTTATCTCAACCCATGAGTTTTCTTATGTTTGCCCTTCTCATTTTCTCCCCCATCCCAGCGGGGGGGGAAGGGTGAGTGAGTGGCTGTGTGGTGCTTGGTTGCTGACAGGGGCTAAACCACAACAGTGTGTCTTCAGTTTCAGCACATTTTTTTTCATGAAATACCGACGGGAAAACACTAATGAGGCAGAGACTCAAAGAGAACTATGCAAATTGTTAGCTACCCAAACAAAGAAGGGGAGGAGAAAAGGAGAAGGCTGAATCAAAGGTGTTCAAGCTAGAGAAGGAAATGCTAGGGGCAGGGGAGATGGGATGAATGTAACAACAGTCTTCAAGATATAGTATGCTGCTGCATACAAGAACAGTGATTATTTATGTCTCTGGTCGATATGACAGCAGCAGGATTAAGTTGCAGCAAGGAAGATTTGGGTTAGACATGAAGAAAGATGTTCAGACTACTGAAGTACTGAAGAAGTTAACTGAAATAGCTTAGTCTCTGTCAGCAGAGATCTTTAAAAGTCAGACATGCAACTGTCAGAAACGACAGAGAGTTCATCTTGATTTTCACAAGGGACAGAAATTATGGCCTTTTGAGGTTCTTTCTAATCATATGAGAATCTACACAATATTAATCTTCTCTGCCATACTAATAAATTCCTGAAAACACATAGGGCAATTCCTTTCTTAGGTGAAGGGATTTTAAGAAAGGGACCTAGAAAGATTCTAACATTCTAAAAACTAGATTTACTGAAAACAGACTCCCTGCTGGCAAGCCAGCCACCTTAATATATTATTGGCACAGATGTCATAAGTTAATAGGGTGACACTGAGACAGATGCGATCATTAAGCGCTCACTTTCTCTTTGCATGTTATCACATTGACAGGCCAAGTTTCTTCTGATTCTTCATTACATCAAAGATTAGAAGATGATAATGGCATTAGGATAACTAATAAGGCAGTTAAGAGGGATTCTGGATATTCTGATGGAATCTTTACAGCTTTCAATGGAACATTGGTGTCTAGGAACTAACATATATTTACAGATGTGTAAAGGGAGAAGGTGTTTCAAGATCTGTTGTCAGGCTTAGTGCTTTGCTGAAAGAGTATACCTAAAGGAAGTACAGCTCTACTATTACCCAAGAGCAATTACACCTGAGTCTCACACAGAAAGCAAGATCAGCTCTTACTTCAACTGCTTGCATGTTGTTTATAAGAATAACTGTGCTTGACCTCTAACATTCAAAGCGAAAGAAAACCTGACAGTCCACCCCCTCTTGTGCCTCTACAACTGCAGTTTTCAATGTATTTTCTCCAGGAATTTTGGTAACAGCAACTGCATTCCTTATGTCCTCCCCTCAGAGCAGAGTGACCACACAGCATGAGCATTTAGCACAGGACACGCTGTTTATAGTAAGTCCAGTACATGAAGCACAGAGGAATACTACAGACAATAACTCAACCATTTAAAATGCAATATGGGTAGAATTTGCCAGATCTTCTGCAAAAGTGTATTACAAAGTTAAATTGTTCTTTTGTCCAAGTAGAAGTTTTTCTATTTTTTATGGAGTTCAAACCTTCTTTTACCCAGTCCAACTGTCCAACTCAGAACTGTCATGTTTTCCTTTGCTAAAAGTCTATCAGGAAGGCACTTGCTGGCAACTGCAAGAGCCATTATTTAAGTTAACATTTCTGCTTGCCAGTCATGTTTTGCTAACTCAATTTGCATTGTTCTTGTTTAGCCTTGCTGTTTACGGGGTTGTTCTAACCTGCTTTGTGAATTGAATGGATGTGTTTGCCACAAAGTATTCCAAGAAAAATTGTTCCAGATTTGTATTCTGGGCCACAGCTTTAGTTGTATTTATTTTTTTCCTTACTGGGTTTGCAAAGCATAGAAATAGCAATCCTCCACTGTGCCATCATGTTTACTTTCTCGTCACTTGTGTTTGCTCTGTTGTAATTTTTTTCTTTAGAAGCTTGTGGTTGTTTTTTTTTAAGAGCCAGATCACAGTTACTTAAGAGAAAAGCAATCAAACAGGCCACAGATATCCCTCTGTAGATTAACAGGAAATAAATAGTATGTTTGTATGAAAGACATATATTAATGTGCTTCATCCTAAAAAACACTGATGTCAGTAAGAATACTTTCAGGTTGTAGATGGGAATCGGTATTTAACAGTAAAGGGATCTGAAAGAGAAGAGATGATTCCACTGTATTTGTTAAGTGTCTTAAAAGTGATCTAAAGGAATTATGAGAAATGTACTTGTGAAATACTAGAATGCAGGATACTACTGTTAAGTGAGTATTTATGAAGGAAAAAAAAAAAAACAACAGAATGATTTAACAGGAAGGTCTTTGAGAAGAGCATTGGAAGAAAGCATAATTAAATCAAGTAGCTACCATGTAGCAAGCAGCAAAGAAAGAAAGGAAGACAATGAAGAACCTAAAGTAAAAAAAAATATCAATAACTTGTTGATACCCTCTTCTCCCTCAAGCTTTGTTATATGATGTATATCCCCACCATCCTTCCAACTAGGAAATCACTCTTTGGATGCAGATCAGGAAGTGCAATCAGTCAAACAGAAACAGTCAGGAAGGAGAAAAAACACTAAAAAATACAGCGGCTTTACATAATGCATATACACGGTCAGCAATGTGGTCTACCACTACAACATTTATTTCTACACCAAAAGGTAAATATAAATAAATAATAATCTAAAATAGTTTCTATTACTCAAAGACAAGTTGTATATAAAAAGAATAAATATACTACTACTATTCTGACTTTGAGTAACCAGAAATAATAAAGGAACTTCAATGATTTTTTCCCCATTATAAATAGAACATGAAACATAGAAATGGTTTCACAAAACAATAGATCTGCTGGGCCTCTGCTCAGTAATGTCAGCAATACTTATTAGTACACAGTGCTCTAGGGTCTTTGGGTGGTAAGGGAGGCACATTATCCAGACTGGATTCCCAAGCACTTCCCACATCCATGTTGCCTTGCCACATAACACATCCCTTCACAGCTATCCAGAAGAAGAGGCACAGGGGTCATATGCCAGGACAAAACACACTTTCAGGGGTTTATCCTTTAGAAGGCTACACTCTCTCTAATTCTAAAGCCCTGAGGTAGAAGCAAGTGCTTCAACCTACTAAAGCCAATGTAAAGATTCTCACAGTCACTGAAAGGCAAGCACCTTGCTTAAATGCTTTGCTCACCCACATTCAGAAAACTCCATGTGAGACTGGGCTCTCAGAAACTATCTGTGGTTTTGTGCCTTCTAATACAGACTGGCCTTGTGCATTGAATAGACACTGTTCTTGTAGAAAGACTGATTGCACCTCCTACACAACTGGAGGCTTAGTTGAAGCATGAGAACACATGCTCAGGTCACCTCCAATCCTGTAAACTTAGATATGAGTAGCTAGGAATAAACCAGTGAAAGACTTCAGCAGAAGTATACAAGTTTCTGGCAGTGATTCATGCAGCTTCTGTCAATATGCAAGTGTGGCACAGCATCTATGCATAGGTCATCTATTTTGAAATCAGAGGTATGACTGGAACACGGACAAGCATATTAAATCTAGCTTTCGTCTAGTGAACGCATATACCAGCAACAGTGCGACTGGAGACATGGGCTTCAGCTTTAGCAGCTGTCTTGAAACCTACGTGGCTCCGGACTTCACTTGCAGTCGTGGCTCAGACCATCTATATCAAAGCCGACACACATATGCCTGTACCTGCTGTGATCACACCAGCGCTGCAATGGAGACATTATTGCTTCACCTGCTGTTTGAAGACTGTTTTTCCAGAGTGAACAGAACAGACAGACTGTTGCTAGCAGGCTCTTATTTCTTTGTTATCTAACATTTCAATAAAAAAAAGTTTACTTGTTAAGCACAAGTTTTCTGCACCTTAATAAAAACGGTGCAGCTTGCAAGGAAGGCAGGGTAACTCCTTCGCATGTGGTCCCACGAATGGAAGAAACACACCCTGATGAAAGCAAGCAGTTACATGGTCCATGGAGAATTCTAAGCTCTTCAAAAGACATGAACATTGGCATTTGCATCAGAAATTCACTGTAGGCCATTCAGTCCAAAGCTTATCCTAGCAA
The DNA here is from genome assembly GCA_013400535.1 of Scopus umbretta. NCBI lineage: Eukaryota > Metazoa > Chordata > Aves > Pelecaniformes > Scopidae > Scopus > Scopus umbretta. The sequence goes on from VZTL01063129.1 coordinate 29,143, forward strand.
GATAGTCCCAGAACATAGTCAATATGGACCTTTTGGTTCGAATGACACAGGAATTTTACACAACATGAATTCAAAGAATTTCACACAATTTAACAGTAGTTTTATCAGCTTTGTTCATGCTTTTATGTAAGTGTGCCCTTCTATTAATACTGTCCTGCTTGTCACTATGTGTGGTTTTGTTTGCAACAGGATTTCCTTATAATCCAAGTAAAAAAATTGTAAGAAAAATGACCTCTTTTCACATTCTATTCCCACTTCAGAATTTATATTAATAAAACTGTACAAATATCATCTCACATAGCACCAAGACTACTGGTAGCCTCCCATTAGAAAAAAAAAAAATCAAAATCAGAGGAATGTTTCAAAGAATAAAGGAGACTGTAGTTAATTTAAAAAAATGCATTAATTACATGCAAAACAAGTAACAAATAAGATGCTCAGAGCTGAAGATATCTATCTGATATAAAATAATACATCTAATGCATGAAAAAAATCAACACGTCATCCTATTTTGCCCATATCAACATTTCATAAATAAAGCTGGTTTGATAAATATTAATATTCAATTTCCTTTCACTTACTAAAATTTAAAAAACCTGCAAGATAGCAATTTTGTGTAAAGCGCATTTACTCCATAAGAAGATAATAGTCCCTCATACAGCGAAATCTGAAAATTGCATTGCTTAATGCTTCTTTAAACAAAAAGATAAATTTAAAGTATAGTAACTACTGATTTATTTCTGATTTGTATACAGAAAGCATTAAAAAATCTTCCAAAAACTGAAGATGTGTAAGTATGATTTCAAGTTAAAAAACCAAAGAAATAGTTTTAATAATGATTTTATATTCCTATGCTCTGGGTAAGTAAAAGGACTTTTCTTTCCATGCAGTACTCTATCACTTTTACCTGGACAATCCCATATTAAAAGGATAAGTTTCTATCTGTGGGTTCTGCTGCTCATTTTTTTGAAAAACCAGCTGAAAGGAACTCAGAATGATAGGTTTTAAGTGAACCCACAGCAATTTGACTTGCATCACTGGATCTTTTTCTTTTTTTTTTCACGACTCTAGTCCTCGCACGCTGCTGTTGAAAGGGAGCAGCAAAAAGCTGCTAATACTATTTTTCAAAGTAAAGATCTGTGTAAATGCCAATTGTTGACCCTTATGGCCTCCTACCCACCAACACATGTTTTTTCTCACAGCCATTATTTGATTTGTTGATGTCGACATGAGCCTGTCTGACAAGCCTACAAGTCAGCTTGCAGTTTTAAGCCATGTAAAGCTATCGTGTTCTTCAGGAGAGACTGCAGAATACACAGATGGGCTTAAACTCTACAGCCAGGTAAATGATCTAGCACTTAACAGTTTTATTTTTCTTGTTTAACAAAAATGACTCCTGACTAGTGTAGCATGAATAACCTTCCTCGGGATACTTTAAAAACATACTGTAATAAAGTATGCATCCTACTGCAATGATTACAATGTCATCTATTCAATTTCTGCATGAACAGGCTAAATTGTAAGTTATTACAGCATTGCTTGCAATTTACTATTTTTTTAAAACTATGAAAACTCATATGCTCTTGGGGGAGACACCGTAAAAGTCTGCAGTCTAGAGGTCAGTTAGGACAAAACCATACTGCAACTGCATTTTTAGCATTTCAGCATTTCAGCATGGCCATCTTTGTGTACAGTCTAGTTCTCCAGAAAGCTTGAAGACACCTTTCCATCAATCAGCTTTTTTTTTTTTTTTTTTTTTAGTATTCTAACTCATTTACATTTTAAAGTTCAAATGTACATTTAATGTGTAATATTATACATTCACTATAAAAAGTAACCTCAAATGAAAAATCCAGTGCTTCGTTCAACAACTTTTAAAATGGGGTGTTATAAAGTACTGGAATGGTTTTCTTCTTTTCTTCTAGAAGATATTATTTCAAAAATTCTTGATCAGCACCCATTGTAATGTTTTCATTGTCATCTCCAGAAAGGAACTGAGAAGCCACAGAGTTTGCAGAACTCCATACAGAATTTGATGAGAGAGCAGAGAATTGAGCCAACTGCTCTCAGCACAGTCTAATATTTACTCATGCAGATTTTTCCTCCTCTTGCTTCATTCTGCCCGCATACTCTAACATGTCAGCCCTATTCACTAAATGTCCAAGAATTACATGGTTCCCCACTGTGCAAGCTTTTAAAGGTTCAATGCATAATAGCAGTGGGTTTTTTCACTGTTTATTTTCACAGTATTCCATGATGTGCAAACACTCATGGAACTGGGAAGAAGCACTTGATGAATGCAGTCTCTTACAGAATGTACAGACTGATGAAAATTGATCTCCAAATCATAATTTAACAATAACTAAAAATCAAACTACAGAGAATAATGTTCACTATTATTTTAGAATAAACTTCTCCCTACTCTAGTTCTCTTTGGATATTCAATGCTCAATTTTAGAACAGGCCTGCATGACTCCCTTTGCGTGCAGGACTTTATCACCATTTGCACATAAGTCAAAGTTTAGTCTCATACACATTTGGACATCTATATCTGGATAGAGGTACAGTAGTATTAAGCCATTCTGTTGATCTGGCACGCATATTACTTGTATCTAAATTGCGTGTTTATTATGAAATGAACCATTATAGGTATCCCAAAGGATGCTTACATTATTTAACATTTGGTAACTTCTCATTCTCCAGTTAAACTGCCAGGACAGTATCTCTGAAGACTGCACATTCCATAATAAGGCCATGACAACACTCACAGTTCAGTGTCATTGTATTAAATATACGAAACAACTTCTGACAAGAATACTTTGGGGAATCATCACATCATTATTTTTTCTATACTAGTATTTTCACAATTGGCAGGTGATCCACTTATTCCCTCAAAGCCCCTACTGCATGTTGAGCAGAAAGTAAGCATTAAAATTGTGTTTCTAAGATAACTGGGATACAGCACTCAGATGCAGAATATCTATTATTCCATACTGTTCTAGGCCAATTGCTTTTTGAAGGACTCCAGGGTGGAAGGATCACAGTGGCTTAATGGTATTCACTTTATAGTGCTTTAAACAATTCAGCTAGACAATTTCTGTATTGTTGCAATTTTCAGCAATGATAAGAAACATTAATACAAAATTATTATGTTCTAGATAAGTGTTTATTTCTTGGAAAGAGTGAATAATTTTAATATATTACAACACTTAAAATACAGCATTTGCTCCATTTAAATTTGGTTTTGAAGCTCAGTCGCATTGTCATGAAAGTTGTGAAACAGTCTTGAACTGACTGAGTGTCATTTGTAAATGGCTTCCACAGATGATACAGTGAGATGATCGCTGGCTGTGGCATAACTATATCTCTATTAAATGTGGGCGTATGACCCATGTGTAAGTCAGCCTTCACTTTACAGTGGTTTTCCCTAAGTTTTCAGCAGCTCCATGGAAATCACCTTGTGAGAGTCCATGTTATTAACACTCAGGCAAGCGTAAATGATCAAAAAGTCTTGAGGAAAAAAAAAAAACCCAGAGCATGCCAAGGTGATGATATAGAAACCGTGAAACAGATATCTGATTAGAAATATCTCTTTACAAGGAAGCATTTTAGATATTTTCTCAAGCTAAATCACAAAGTTTGTCTGAATAAGGACCGTGTATAAAGAAGGAAAGGTTAAACCCAGAAGGCATATATGAATACAATTGCCTAAATAGGAACATCAAGTCTAGCTAGTCCAGAGTTCATGGGAGAACTGATTTTTAGAATCATAGAAT
>VZTL01063130.1:0-19606 GCA_013400535.1 Scopus umbretta
TTTTTTTTTTTTTTATACTGAGTGTCTAAACTGCTGTCATGCTGAGTTATTTCATCCTGCTCCCAGAGAATGGTTCTGCAAATACTCCTCTTTGCCACTTTTTATGGTCTGTGAGTATTGGAGGGGTTTTGAAAGCTCATTGCTACTTTACTGCCCACACATTTCTCCATCTATTCCTTTTTTTTCTGCTATCTCCTCTTCCCTACGTTAATCCTCCATTAACATCGTAAGGCACTGATGAAGGATGCCAAGGTCACTCCTGTGCCAGCAAACTTTGCAGCTACGGACAGTCACATCTTAATGCTGAGTATGCCAGTTTTGGCTTTCCTCAAGAGATTACCAGGAAAAATATCACTGCCAGCTAAGCTCCTGAATCCCTGTAATTTTCCTACTGAAGTGAGGGAATTCTACAATGCCAAACACCCCAGCCAAGGCTGAAGTCCTCTCCCTTCTGTGCCATTTTCAGTGTCTAACCAAAGAAGGTTCCCTAGTTAATAATCTGCTAAATTCCAAATCAATGCAATTAGTGTTTGAGGTAGCTTGATAAGACGGAAGAAGCAGGGAGCTGAACTGCCTCTGGCAACGTGTTCCCATCTCATGTGACCTCTCTCTTCCTTGGTTCTCTTATGTGATACTGTTTAAAAAAACCCCACCTGTATTTAAGGCACCTGCATAGACTTATTATGGGAAAAATCAGTTAGTATGTTGACATGTGGATTACTGTTTGTATTAGACTAGCTGCTACAACTTGTAAAATGCCACACTAGGCATTTTACGAACAAATTGTGAGATGGAGTCCCTGCCAACATAGAGTTTATGATCCAGACAGACAAGATAGACCAAACGTGAGAGAAGGCAAATGTCACCTTTATTTTGTGTCTGCGGAAATTGAAGCTGTGAGAGAGCTTCTTCAAGGTCATAGGCAGCCTCAGTGAGAGATACATGGAGTGAATCTCCACCTCCCAAGTCCTGGGACAATACCTGATTCATTAGACAAGCATTTCTCCTAAAATACTCTGTAAGTTCCTCAAATTCCCCACAGAAAGTATAAGTTTGAACAGGAGTTGGCTTTTTTAAAAATGACTTGCAAACTCAGAGCAAGACACCTATTAAGGAGCCATTAAAAAAATCAAGTTAGTCTCCTGAGGAGGATAGTTTTTTAATTAACATAGAACAATCTTGATTGGATTCAGTAGGCCCAATTCTTTACTGTATTTGCAGTTTGTATATTCTGAAATAACCAAGTTGTACAGTCTTATTACTGTCTAGAGCTGGGTGGGCTTGCTTTCTGTGAAAATTCAGTGTCTAGCAGCTGGGCCATTAATGAGAAATGGAAGAAATACAATTTTGCCCTCTTAAAGAAAGAATCCTCTCCCCTGCAAACCCAGGAATATTAGCATGAGATGTGGTTTGGTTTGGCTGAAATGTGACAAAGGGGAATCTAAGCTTCCATGAGCTACCTGTGAAAATACTCATCCCCAGGCTTGTAGAATACAGGCCTATCACTTTCCTTTGACTGATTTTTATTCAGAAGGTACAGTAAAGGAACTTATTTGTATATTTTGGCACATTAACAGCAGTTAGCTTGTCCAGACCACAGAACCATCCAACTGTTGTGAACTGGGTAGGAGGGGAACGATTCTTGTAAGAGGTCCCCAGAGATTCATATTTATAAATTCCATCTAATAGCTATTTAATAACAACAGAAATATGTCAGTATCAACAAGTGACAAATTAGTACTGGAATAAAATGTGTTAAATCTTGCATAGCCATCACTGACTAATCAGGACTGACCTTTGCAGCAATATATACAGTCAGTTTATTAAAGCAGGGACAGAGCAATCTCTAGGCCTTTGGTCAATCTAGGTTGCTCGGGGCTGAGGAATTTCCATTTAAAATATCTCTTCAGGTGATAAAGACTGATTCAATAGAGATCGGCTAATAAAGAAAGTGCTGGAAGCTACTATTAAATTCTAGCTTCTGTCAGCTTAACAGCAAAAACTTTTAATGAGGAAACCATTAAAGCTGACCTAATGAATCAGAAATGCTTTTCCTTGCTGGCTAATTATAGAGTGCCTAGAATATCTTTCGACATATGTAATTTAGAAAATACAGATCTATTGAGTCCCTATGCTCTCAAAGGAAACCTGTTGCATAGCAGAAAACTGGAACATGCTCTCCTGGGAGGATGCAGGGTTTGACCTGGATTCACAGAGGAATCTCCGTGGTCAGGTGGGCTGGGTGTAGTGGACATGCAAATGGATGAATTTAGTGGTTGATAGTATAAATATTGCTTTGTGTGAAGCACTATGATTGTGGAGGAACACAGTAGGACACATGATGGATAAGAATGATTGCTGCATGCATCTGGTCTGGAAAAGAACATAATGATGATGTCCTTGTCAGTAAAGTAGAAAATATATCAAGAGTTTACATTTACAATGTGAGGTGAGGCATCAGGAGATGTCACTGAAGATGATGTTTGCTGTTTGCTTAAAGTTTTTCTTCTATTAGCAATATATTCTGGTAGCAACATTGTCTTTTTTTGTGACCTAGAGAAAGTTCATCAATATTACAGTAACATCCAGAAATCCAAGCCTTGATCAGACTGGGCATTTAAGAACCCAGTTAAGAATAATTTCCACTAGTGTTGTCAATTCTCAGTTTCCTTTCCACAAAATCTTGATTTCTAAATAGGCAGGATAGTTAAAAAAAGGGAACTATTCCTGTTTGGCAGACATGAAGCACAGAGAAATGAAATCACTTATCAAAAGTTGCAATGGAAACTTGCATTAGAGTTAGGAAAAGAACTCAGATTTTAGAAGCTTTCATTTGGAAATTGAACTGCAGCCCCAGTCTGCATGTGGGGGATGATTTATGATTATTGTAGTCTATTTTCATATGAAACTCCCTGCATTACTAGGTCCAGACTGCGTTTTTCCCTTCAATTCCTACTCTACAGAGCTCTGACTCATGACTTGCACAACCCTGAACTCTCTGTGATTAAGAAACAAAACCTTAAGTTAAAAGAGTGAAAGGTGCACAAGTTGTGGATACAAACCAAGTGTGTTGAGGGGGAAAGGGCACTGCAATTTTAAACTGTAGCAAAATACAAACAACTGTTTGGAACAAAAGCCTCCTGCATTAAAACATTTATTTAAGAAAATAAAATATAAGTAATGTCTTGCTTGGTTTCTGGTAGATTTGTGGTTTTAAAGCTTAACAGGGTCTCCTAGGAGGTAGGAATTATTCTCTATTAAAGTAACAGGTTTACTCTGGGTTTTTTTTGTAGAATAAGAGGGATATGCTTGAAGATTTCCTTTCAAATTTCTTCAAAGTTAGTATCAAGCCAGCTAAACTGAGCAATGCTGCTGTATGTTCCAGTAACCTCCTGAGCGGGTGATGGTATTGGGGTTAAGGCTTAAGATGGATGAGTCTTCTGTAGGAGTGAATGGTATTGTACCATGCGCTGGTTCCAGTACTCTGTTGGTGCTGCAGCTGCCCTGGGGATAGGAAGTTCTGTGGCATGTCCCCTACAGGGCTTCATCATATCCCACAGGTGTCCCAAGAAGGTGTTTTTGCAGGGAAAGTGATGGCTGGAGTTGGACCACTGAGAACCAGGTTCACTGCAGAGCCCAGGCTTGTGGTGTGGCAGGCTGCTGCCATGGGAATTGCTGTAAGTGGAAGCAACTTTTGTGTAGGTCTAAAGTCAAATGGTTATACTGTAGGCTGGTTTGGTCATACCATACTGAATGTTTTTATGTCAGCTGGGGGCTGTTAATGCCTAGTGTTGCCTGTAGCACAACTGATCTTGCAGCCTTATTTAGCCATTCCACAGGTGGAAATGTCCAGTCCTCCACCCCATCACGACAGAGCTGTTGACTGTGATAGCTTCCCTAGGGGCCAGATGGTTTCCAGGTAGCGAGTATGTGTCCGTCTTTAGCTAGGTCTTGGTCTTCTTTGCAGGGCTGGCATTTGTAAACCAGATACTCTTCCATGTGCCCAGCCTGCAAACACTTGGACTTACTGCTGTTGATGCTAAACTGCAGCTAGGGAGCTGATGATACTCATTAAGACCAGACCTTTTTAAAAGATATGCTTAAAGCCTGCAGCACTGGAGCTTCTTTCCTGTTCCAGCAGATGTGTAGATCCTAGGATCTCCAGCTGATGTTATTTGTTGATATCTGTGGCTACCAGACTAGAGGGACAGGCTGCTCTTCTGTGATGGGCATGCATGAAATACAGCCCTAGCTGTGGGAGGGTTGGGAAGTGGAGCCGACTGTGTCTGTCTTGCATCCTGTATGTGAGACTTGACAGGCCAGGCTCTGTGCCAGCCTTCTGGAGACCCTCTTGGCAAGTGCATTCAAAGGGAGCCTTGATGGAGGGCAAAGAGGTCCATTTTTATATTAAGGTAGGAGCCAGCACCAAGTGACTAAGGTGGAAGTCCTGTGTCTTTTACTCAAGAGACTCTCCATTACAGTGGTGAAGGTCCAGCTGTAGTTAATTTCTTAGTATTTTCTTCATGATTGCAAATGCCACATATCCAATACAAATAAATTTCCTTTATCCTCCTCTCTTAAGAATTTGAATGATTCAAATTTGGGACACTCTTCCTTTGTTCTCTGCGTTTTGAGCCTTGAGGATTATGTGTGTTCTTTGTCAGGAACTTTCTTTCCTAATTGTATAACTCTCTATTATTAGCTCTAAATGTCACAAGGATTCACAATAGTATCCCAGATTTTTTCACGTGGGGTTCAACTCTGCGGCAAATCTGCAGAGTGCTATTTTAGAAGCAACTTCTGTCTAGTCTTTCTGTGTGTTATTTGAATTTCAAGTGGATACATAATTGCACGTAGAACTATTAAGAAGATTTATGGTTCTGTGTATTTCCTGTGTATTTAACATCCCAGAATTTTGCACTGGGCCTTCTGGTACTGTTTGTTTACTTAGGGTTGGTTTTAGGCTATAGGCATTAATAATTTTATGACTGAGTGTTCCTAACAGATGGCTTTATGGGCTGTAACAGCCACCAAAGAGCAGTGCCAGGGAGCAAAATGAAACCATATATAATACAAACAGTTGTGTGCAGGCTTTCTGTAGGTCACAGAAATACCTTATTTATTGAATATCCTTCTGTAAAGGAGGGTTAGAAACAGCAGCTAAGAATGGAGCCAAAGGGACTCCCTCTGGATAACATTAGTGCTATATTATTGTGACTTGGAGAAGTGCATAATTGGTACCAGTCAAAGGGGCCCTCCTCCTTCTCCCTCCTCCCTTTTTGAGTGTCTCACTAGAAAAGGCCTATAGATTCATGGCTTGTTATAAGTTAGCATGTGTGTTTGCAGACAGTATATGGTCTGTTACCCCTGAAAATAGAGTAGATTATTGACTTTCAGGGGACCGTGCAAAGAGGAATGGAGCACGTGTGATAGAAAGTGGTCTGACCTATTTGTTGCGGAAGTCAATGGGGAGAGTGGTACTAGACTGTTCTTCTGTGCCCTGTAAATCTGCAGGCAGTACATTGTGGTACCTGGTAGGTAGTTTTTTCTTGTATATGTTCTGTGTTAAAGTTCTTCAAGATCTGGGGGAAGAATCCAAGTCTGTAGGTCAGTGAAAGCTGTGTGAGACAGATTCACCAACCTTTTTTGAAAATAATTTTAAAAGAAAGCTTATGCATATTGACATAAAAGAAGTTTATGTATATCAGCATGAAAGAAGCACGTTATAGGCTTGTAATCTAGAAAACCTTTTGGGTGTATGCCCAGCTCTTCTGGTGGAACTCAAAGGTCTTGTGACTCATTGGCAGCCTCTGATACTCCAAATCGGGGACTTATCATTGATCCCACAGAAGTAGTGCCAAGGCTTACCTTATCTTGACAAGACTGGATTACATTCTGCTGCATCTCAATAACTTACAGAAATAACAGATATCTCCTGCATAAATGGAGATGTAACAACTTGTAGCATGATTAGGGGATCTTAGATTATTGCCCACCCTTTTAATGACTGCAGAGACCACAGGAGGCAGGAAAAAAGAAACCACTGGGTCTCCTAGATAACTTGACTGGCTTATTAATCTTGGTATGAATTTATCATCTGTTTGTACTTTTCAAAATATCGCAGGCAAAGAGAGAGGAAGAGAGGGATAGGGAAGAAATAAAGTGCTATGTGATTTCTTGAGGCTTAACTTTGCTGAGCTGGTCTATAAGCGATGCAATGAGGATGACTTGTAATGAAGATGTTGTGCAGCACGATTAGGAAAAAAAATACAGACCCATTATGCTAATCTTTTAAGAAAAAGCATTCTTGTACTAAAACCAGTGGTAATCTTTACACATTTCAAATTTTACAGCCTTTGAAAAATGCATGGTTCTTGTTTAATCATTTGCAAACACCTTGGGCCAAAGGAGCATCAATTCACTGAGTAGTTCTTATTGACCAGAACACCTGTGTAAATTCAGTGTAAGGAAGCAGGACATTAACCTCCTCTTTTTTCATATATATGAACTGATGAGAGGGATAGAGAAGTCTGATGGTGTAGTTTAGGTTGCTATATGTTTGAAATAGCTTGAGTTCTGCTTATGCAGTATGAAAAATATTGAAGAATAAAGTGAAAATTCTTTCTTTTTTCATTTAAGTGGAGTAAAATAAATCTCAGCACTAAGATTAAGCCTTAGTAGTAGATGTCATTATGTATAAGAATGCACATGCAAGAAAGTGCTTAATAATCTGCCATTGATGCAGGGGATAAATTTAGCTTTTCATATTTCACTGTAAATCATACTGTCACTAGGCTCTGGTAGTTCCTCCTTTATCTGATGGCTTGACCTCTTTTGAGCTATTTAAAAAGATCTCTTTTCCCTGCAGTAGCCTGGTTTTGAAATGTCACTTATTATGAAGCAAATTCAAATCAAATTCCTGGAAGGTGGGTCTTCAGTGCCATCTCTGAAACTTTGGTGAAGACTTGGAGATGAAAATGTTGTTGATCTCTCAAACTGGCAAGGGAAGCTGATTAGTGGCAATGCTATGGAGCAGTTTCTTCTAAAAACCATTCTCTGATTGTCCTGGTAAACATGACATGATCTTTTTGCAAAGAGGGGGTACTGCACAATCTGCTACCAGATGATTTACTGCATCAGGTAGACAGTCCTCTGTCCTTCCCTTAATGTCAAATGAGCTGATGGGAGGCCAGCAGACTCAGGTTTACATTGTGCTGTTGTTGGGAGCACTTACTAGGTCTTCCTACCTTGTGCCCCCCAGTACTTTGGGGTGTCTTAAAGGTGACCAGCTATTTCATGAGAGGTTTCAGCTTGCCATGAAAGCAAGCCACGGAAGTTGTAAGATTTTAGTTGCTTTCCTTGAAAGTTTTTGCTGCCTTTCAGGGAAAATATCCAGCATCTATAAATTAGCTATTTGCTAGTTTATAGATGCTAATGTATAGTTGAACGCTACTTGCTTTTGAATCACCTCTGTTTTTTCTCTTGATAGCACGTGATAAGAAAGTTACCAAATAAAGAACATTAGCAATCCTGATGTGTCAGCTCTGGTAGATGTTTCTATCAAATAATGCTGTGATCTTTTGGGATAAAAGCTAATAGAACTGGTTTCTCTGGGGGTCATTTCCATGTTACATACAAGTTTCTGCAGATTCTGATGGACTTTTTTGAGATATCTAGATGAGTATGTTATGCAGCCTCCTTCCCCCACCATCCACATCCAGCAAGGGCCTTTTCTGGCAGTTGTTAGAGGTAGGTAACTTGCTGTGTGCTGTGGGTGTTGGATTATAAGGTCCTGTTTGCCTCTTCCCTAGTTTGGATACCCAGAAGCCACTTTTTTCTTTCTTTTTTCAACCTCCTGCTGTGTGGTCCTTTTGAATAACCTTATGTCTGAATTAAAAAGAGTGAGGGAGGGAGAGGGGATGCTTACAAGAAGGAAATGTTTTGCAGGGTAAATGTAAACATGAATAGTAGTGCTATGTGTATGCCTTACTAGTACAAACAACTCAACTTACAGTGTGACAGTTAGCATGAATATAAAATATTCATACCCTGTTCAAGTATGCAATAATGAGCTCAAAGAACATCCCTCTTTCACGAGCTTGTGAGTGTATTATTCATGCCCTGTACAGTTGATATCTTTAGACAGTATTTTTAAATGTGCACATTATATACTAAGAAGTATGTCTTATTTACACTTAATTTTTGTAAGACTTGCATGAAAAATGGTGCTGCTCCTCACCTTGTATCCTGTGCATGACAATTAAAAAGTCCAGCCCTCTCTTTTGGAATACTTGAATCTCAATTTAGATTAGGCTTTTTTAAAGCTTATTCCTGCTAAGCTGTTCTTGGGCAACTTTAGTCACTCAACTCTTACTGCGATCGCAAAGTTGTGAAGTGGTGGGCATTACTAATGTTGATTATTGCTCTTGTTACCATTTTCACAAAATTACCTGTGCTTTTTCATGTGCAAAGCAGACCATAACCTGAGCTAGGGTAAGTCTGCACAGTTCCAGTGATTCAGTATTGCTCTAACAACTTCCAATTGGTCACTTGGGGCAAGTAAACCAATTATTATCCAGTTTAACTATGGAGATGAGGTTTCTGAAATCACCCTGTGAATATAAATCCGTATACCCCAATTCTCCCACAAATGTTTGAACCTATTGTATAACTTCAACAAAATGCAACAGGGTAATAGGAAGCTGCAAAATACTGAATTCTTATGAAAATCAAGTACAATTTTTAACCTCCAAAATCATTAGTTCAGCCTGCCACCAACTAAGAGATGGTAAATGATTTGCTCTGTTGAGTCACTGACTGCTGATGTCCAGCTGACCTCTTGGGAGGCACACAATGCTTAGACTCTGGTCCAGGGAGTGCATGTGTAGTTTGGGGCAGACTGCAGCTCACACCGTCTCTTGCCTAAGGGGGAAGTTAAAGAAAAATAAGCTTCTGGTGGTAAAATGGAAGCGATGGGGTCTCAGACTGTTGCCTTAGTTAAATTAATTTAAAAAAAAATAATCAGTGAGCCATGAGGAACAAATGAATTGAAAATAAAGCATCATTCATTTCAGTGCTCCTTGGGATTATTATTGCCATGCTTTTTGCCTTTTCTACGTCCTGGCTTTATCTTGCAATGAATTCTAACATCGTGGTCAGAAACGAGTGTAATCCTAAAAAGCCTGATCCAGGTCAAATCAAATGCAGACCCCACACTGATTTCTAAAATGCAATGATTCCATCACCTGTCTTTCAGTATGTTTGCACAAGGCTTCGCTCAGTGGGGCTCTGATTTTTGACTCAGGCTTGCGCATACATATTATTTTTCACTAGCGTCCTATGGAAAACAATTTCAAAGAGGAGGATTTAAAGTTAGTTGCCTCTGTCTAAATGGATATAATTATAAAGAACAGTTTCACTTTCAGAGATTATCGGTACCCTCATGTTTTTGTGCTGCCAGACAGAACACTTCTTAGGGTCTGAAATATAGATTTGTTTTGCTGAGCTGAGATTCCTTCAAGATGGGAGTCAAATTTTATTCAAGATTTTTTCTCCAAATACTTACTGTTTTCATGCCCTTTTGAGTCTGCATAATAACCAGACAGGAATCAATGTCTAACTTACACTCTTTTCCAAGATGCATTTTTATGCATATTTATTCTTTAATAATCTTTATTGAATGTTAAATTGTGGGAATTCATTTCCTGGTATGACATAAGAGTGGTATGTTTCTCTACTGTGTTACAGAATCATGTCCCATTGTGGCATGCCTCAACCTTGGCAAGATAGAGTTATCATTGCACATCCAGCAGGTAATTTGGGGAACATCGAACTTCAGGCTTAGAAAAAATCTGAGTATTCTTCAAGTTTGTTTTTATTAAAAACTTTAGCATGTTTTCTGTCAATCAAAAGGGTGTATAGCCACAATTTATGTAGGCTTTTAATATAATCTTTAGCAGGAATTTTACCTCCACTAAATCTTTAGTGTTCCAAGCTAATTAAATTATTAAGTAGCTTTAGTCATCCTTGAAATATATTTTGGGTTTCAGGAATAAATTGCCCTTTCTTTGGGGGAAAATTTGTGCATCAGAGGCATTGGAAGGAACCCATGATTTGCATTTGATTGCTCAGAAATTACTTTCTGTTGTGGTTTAACCCCAAACCGGGGCACTTTCTTAACTGGAGATGGTCTCTGTGCAGGAGCTGAGGCTTGGCCCAAGAAGAAAGAACAAACAAAAGATGCAGGAGCACTGCTTAATCTCCTGAGAGCCCTGGAGAGATGCTAGCCTGCATTGCATACCCCATCTCGCTGATGCATGGTAAAGCTGTCCAGCTGATGGAGGAAGTTTTGATGGGGCTGGGGTGAAGTCTGAGAAGCAGAGGCACAAGATCCTGTGTTCTTAATTTCTGTGCTCAGAGACTGTCGCACAGTGAAATGCTTTGTATTGACAGGTAAAAAGCACATTTCCTATGGCCAGAACACATAATGCTTTCTCTGTATTGTGCTATTAAAACAATTCTTAATGCTGTTGCTTAAGAAGCAAATCTCCCTTGTACGCACAAAATCCAGATCACTCAGTGAGATATGGCAGCCCTAAATCCCACAGAGATGGACAGAGAGGTCTTTCTGAAGTGCTCCCTGAAAGTGAAATAAAAAAGGACAATACAGCATTGAAAACCTCCTACAGTTTCAGAAAATAGATACCCGTATTCTATTTGGTAAAATACTACAGATAAGCATTACAAAGTATAGCAAACCCAACCTAATTATATTACCTTCCAATTCTAGTCTGATCTATTTCACTAATATTGATTTCACTTTGTATCCCATTTGAGCTTACAATGGCAACTGAATTAAGCCAATGTACTTAATTTTGATGTCTATCTGTGTGGAGAAAGAAGAATATATGCCTGGTAGAGATCATTACAGGGGACAAATTCTCCTGTAGGTTTTTCCCGTGCTATGGTGCAGCATTAGTTAAACAATGTATGTGTCCATGCAAATTAGGAAAAGAAAAATCAGAGATGATTCACAACAACAACAACAAAATGTCTCAAAACAGCCTGTTGAAGAGCTCATTAATTTTACAGCAGCATCCATATATTGATTTCACACTCTGTAGGTAGAATTTTGATAAAGATGGCATTCTGAAATTTCTTAGGATTATCTATTACTATTATTATTTTTTTAAGTAACACCACATACATGTGTATAATCCATAAACATCCACTGTAATTTGTTTAACAACCTTGTCTCCTGGCAGTAGTGTTCACTATATCCTAACTATAACAGAATAATGAGAAGTTGATCTGGTAGACAGACAGGAAAATGTATGTTTAGTGGAAACTTTAAAAAGGAGATGATTTTGCTGAAACAGCAAAAAGAACCCATACCAAATGAACATGGAAGATTAAATATCATGGAATCAAGAATCTTTTAGGATTAGAGATAGACGAAAAAACTTTGAAGAGTAAATTCACTGATAAGAATGGTTTGGCAGCTTAAACTCAGGCCAAATTTAAACAAATTGCTTCAGCTACAAGAGAAAAGGAGAATAAAAATACCTAGTTTCAATACTTTTAAAAGGAACCATTTTGGTTCTGTTTTGAAGGTGTGCTTACATAGAATTCTTCAGGGCTAGTAAGTCAAATTTGGGGCTGTATAAACCTTTTGGAAACAAACTAGGAGGAAAAAAATGGCTTAATGTCACCTTGAAGCATTGGGTTTTTTTCCTTTTAAGTTCTTGTGCTGAACAAAAATCCGTTATTCACACAGTGGCAGCCAGACTTTCAACTGATTGGATATTTATGGACAAGAAGAACATCCAATGTTTTAACCCTTGGGTTCCAGGACACCTTCTGTAACTTCTAGCCATGAAGCCATTAAAGGTGGTTACTCCTGGGAGTGCAGTGCATGATTTCTGGCTCAGAACCTTTGAATCTTGGTCTGAGGTAGAGACTAGATTTTAGTCTCTACAAAGCAGAGGCTGCAGCTCAATCACACAATTCTGGTTTTCACAGGAATGTTAGACTCTGGTCTAGACCCTGCAGGTAAACTGTGAATGATGGTAATGAAGGCAGGATGATGACAGGCACAAACTGCACCCCCTTGCAGCCAGAGCAGTGCTATATAGGCATTTTTTGTCATCCTAAAATACTGAGGCATTGAATCTTTTACTTACGCAGACCCAGGTCTATTAATGCAGAGCTGAACTGAAAGGAAAGTCAAAGAATCCACTGCAATGTTTAGAATTTACATATTCATGAAACTTAATTAACTAGTCACAGGGCAACGAGAGAATAGGTATGCACAGCTTTTGCGCAGGCATTGCTTTTATTGTTTGAAGGGAATGAACGGCAACACCCCAAGGCTTCATATTTCACACTCGCCTTTTTATAAAGTAATAGAATTTTGCATGTTGTAATACAGGTGGGCGACTAATTGATATGAACATGTGAGGGGTGGGCAGCCAACCTAGAGAGCATACAGAGTTGTTTGAGTTTGCCTCTACTGTTGACAGCCATAGCGATGGCTAATTAGGGTTGCTGTCAAATACCGGCTTTTGCGGCATAGGTGGAGTCTTGAACAGCTGTATACATACAGCATATATGTTGCAACCTCAGTTCTATAGCTTTAATCCTAGCCTTTTTTATTTTAAATTTTAAGACAGATCAGGAACACTTTAGATATCATTGTCCTCATTATGAATTGAGATTGCCCTTCAATCTTGATAGATTTTATTCTCTACCTTATATCTCACAGGCTGTAGATACAAAACTTTTTGTTAAGGAACTTCTCCTTCTGTGTTAATTTGATATCTGACATTCAGAAAATGACCCTACTGCAACAAAGACCATGATTGCTTTTTACCAATTAAAATATACCCTGACATGGAGTATTAGGCCAGCTATTTATGTTAGCATTCTAAAAGTATCTGTCAGTCAATGCAAATTGTATGACTGGAAAAGGAAGGAGTTGAATAAACTGCTATGTGAATTCAGGCAATTAATTTTCAATTTTTCAGAGAGAAAACAGGCAGGTCGTCTTTGATCTTTGTCGTTTTCCAAGAGAGAGACCCCAAGCAGTGTGCACTCATTTATTTTATGGTATCCTTAGCCTCTGAAAGTATTAACTTGTGTAAATTAAACAATTCATCTGAATTTCCTGAAAAATCTGTAGATTAAAGTGTTTTCTTCCTCCGCTCATCGAATTCCTTAATTTCCTAATTTCACACTGCTCGTCCTTCTCTGAAAGTCCTTCTCCTCATGCAACAACTGCCCTGGGTTCTTTACTGCTTGTGAGCGGCGGGCTCTGACGTGCACTGTTGGTTCTTCTGCGCAGTTGCTGCTTGGGATGTTGAGCAGAACCTTGGGTGATGAATATGTAAGATGAGACACACAGCCCCGCAGTCTGGAGCTGTCAGCTTTCTCCCTGACAGGTTTCCTATGTGGTGGTCTCAAGCTAATTTAGGCCAGTCAAGGATTACCATTTCTGTTCACCCCAACAAGTGATTCGAGGCTGTTATTTAGGAATTTCTGAGCATGGTGATTATATTTGGAGAGGAGCAAGTGCTTCTGCGTTCTTGCCCTTTCTTATCATTACCATGACAGATAGAGACAGACACACACAATATGTTGTCCTAGAATTCATGCTGTTCCAAAGTCTCTCATGTCACTTTGAAACCCAAATCCTTCACATGACATCTGGTATATAATAAACACTTCAAGATCGTTGAGAGATGGCAGTGACAAAACCACATTTATTACAATTCTTGTATGCTTACTAAAGAGGGAGAAGCTTGATACCTAATTTTTCATGTGAACCAACACTCATGGTTTCAACTTCTCAAGTGCCTTACCATAGTCAGTAGGACAGAACTTTTAGCTAGAAGCACAGGCACAGCCCCTTTTCCTGTTTTTCTGTTTTCAAATGCCTCATCAGAAGAGCAAGGTGCAAACACAGAAGGTCCAGCTTTGCCTTCTGGCTTAGTGTCCCCCCCCAGCTTTTTTTTTTTTTTCTGAGTGTGTGTATTAGCTGAGCTTCTGTGTGGCTGAGGCTTATGTGCACCATCCTATAAATGAAGATAAATATAAAAAAGGGTCAGTTAATGGTCTGCCAAACAGTGCCATCAACATGAGAGAATTTGTGCAATGAGAGAAAAATGTGTAGCACTTTGCTGGCTGAATGCTAGAAACACATAACTAAGTGGCATTTTGCACTGAAATACACACGTGTCACTGAGTTTTCAAAGCAGGTAGCAGACTTGCATACTTGTTAGCATTACAGGATTTTAATCTTTTTTTTTTTTTAAAAAAAAAAAAGCAGGGTAGGTGAGACAGTAGCATCTACCATCATTATTTGAAGAAATCTAACCACTAGATTACTGTCCTTTAGAAGAGGAGGAGAGGGGAAGGAACTTGCTCCCTGAGTTTATCCACTCAGCATAGCTTGGTTCAAGAGGGAGAGTTCCTTGCTACGGCAAGTGCTTAAATGGGAGATATACATATTCAAATTCATTCATTGCATGGTCATTATTTTAAAAACAAGTTTATGTCTGGTTTATGCTTAAAACTTTGTTGCCATCCCAGGCATTCTGGCTTTTTTACTTCTCTGCACAAGCCTTCCTGTGATTATAGCCTGCAGAAACCCCTTCAAAAGAGAAAATAATCACAAAAATATATCTGGGAGAAAATTCTGTAGTAAGTTGTAATCTTTTATCAGTTCTTTCAAGAAAGTATACAGAATGAAAAAGCAGAGAGTCAGAATGGAAACTTACCCACTCTGTTGGATTCATGTTTTGCTGATGGAAGTTTTTTCTCGAATCAGTCACCTCATATGTTCCTCCACCAACAAAGTCCTGACTTGTTTTTTTGATAAATAGCAGGGATATTGCTGGAATCATTTTGTGTTATCACCATTTTGTGAGGTGATAATTTTTTTAGCCTTGATGATTAATGGTAGATGATTTATCATATTTATATGGGTGGCAGAGGAGAACAGACACCCTAATAGAGTTTTGTCCTTGTTACAGTGGCTACTGTAGAATTATGTAGTGAGAGCCCCCCCCCACTGAAAACTTGAGTTCTGAGTAGATGAATCGGACAAAGGATATGATAAAAATAGCATTAACCTCATTTTACATTCAGGGAGCAGAGTCAAAGAGGAAAGAAAGGATTTCCCTAAGGTCTGTGGCAGAGGTGTGAACTGAAATCAAAGTTCCCAAGCCCTCGACTCTGTTTGTTACTTATTTGTATTGCAGCAAATAGGCATGTCTGTCTCAAAGACCAAGGACCTTCTCTGCTTGATGAACCATACGCTTGCACACTAAAAATCTTACCAGGTCCTGTCCAGAGACCCTGTGGTCCAAGTACAGTAAAGTCTCCACCACAAGGGCATTGCCTTTCTTTTACTTGACTGTCTCATCAGGCCTGGCTTGGGAGATGCTGCCATTGCAGTTTTACAATAAGGATGTGTGAACTCTTCTAATCAGAAGGAATACTTTTATTTTGTGTATTAGAGCAAATGACACAATATGGTCTCCTTTAGGTTGAGAAAACCTGCATTCACAAATCAATGGCCTATATACATAAAGGAAGGCACCTGCTTCTCTCTAATGGCAAAAGATAAGATATCTCCTGAAAAAAGAGTAAGCCAGAGTTCTCTGGGAATTAGCTTTTCTTTTGAACACTGCATATTCCATTGAAATAGATATTTAACATTCAGCGATAGTGTTGCATTAGTGTTGCTTGCTTGGGAATCACCTTTCTATTTGCAAAAGGTAACGTGCTTCTATACACAGGTATGTAAATTTGAAAAAGTTGTGAGGCAGCTATTCTAGAATTCATTTTCTTCCTCAGGCAATTTGATAATTTTCTTGATATTAATATAGCTCCTTTTGTTCATTATCTTAGCTTTAAAGAGGGTGGGCTCCCTAGGATTGGCCGTTGGTCAGATAGACCCAATGAACGTTCAAGGTCAAGAGTATATTACATTAAGAATAGCCCGGGTTGGATAGAAGCATGCATTCCTCATTAAGGCAGCCATCGTAGCAAATGAAATTATAGTCCTATAAATCTGATTGTGTCTGTGCTTGAGTGAGGTAGTGTCTCACTGTTCAATTTTCCAACGTACAAACTGCCATATGCTGCAGGAATTCAGGAACTTTTTCTGTGGCAAACAGAAAGGAAGAGCCTAGGGCAGTAGACGTGACACTGAATGAGAAAACTGTGAATATGTTGAAGGATGACAGAGGAATTTCTTCTGGCGACAAATCTACTTTTCTAGCCCATTTCTTTAAAAGAAATTGAACAGGGAGTGTCTGCCACCTTTTGCTGTCTATCAGCCCGAGTGTAACATTAATTTAGGAGAAGTCATCTTAGGAGCAGTTTTGGCTAGGAAAGGAAATGAAAGGCTAGATCCTCTGAAAAATACATCTTTATCTGCCCACGGTATCTGAGCAGTTAAAGAATTTCAGTGATGTTTCATCATCTCTCCCTTCATTAATGCATTTTCTGGAGAGACAACAAGGATAGTTTAGAAAGATAAATGCAATTGATGAAGTAATGAAAAAAATCAGGAAACAATTATAAAACCTTTTTTATGAAATGTTTTATGAGACTGTATTTGCATCTGGGGAATATTAGAGTAAATATTGTGTGGGGAAATTAGTTTTAATTTCATGCTAACGGAAAAATCAATTCTGTTCTAATTAGGTTATGATTTTAAAAATACAATCAGGCAGTCATTTCAGTGTTTTGATTAGATTGTTCTATCATTTGTTTGGGTTTTGATAAATACTACTTCAGAAAATGCCTTTCAACACAAAAGCCTATCTACAGCAGAACAAGTTTGATTTGGGAGAATTATTAAAAAAAAAATAGTGTAAAAATTCTTTAAGTGGGTCCTTGGCTGAAAGCAATCTCAAGGTAGTAAGTAGAGCTATAGTGATTTAAACTATAGTACAATGTAATGCAGGTGTGGAGAGGATGAGGGAGAATTGTTGCTTCTTTAATTTCTATCTGTTCAATAACATTTTGCATCTTCTCTGGCAGGAACAAACAAAAAAAAATTCCCTTAATTAATGTTTGTAGGGAAATGAGCTGAGGGCATTATTGCTTCCCTCACTTGCATACTTAAGTGTTTCTTGACCTTGCAACATATCAGCTGGTAAGGCTTTCCACAACTTTTTAAATAAAATATACTCTGAGAGAACCAGAAAGTAAATCACAGCAGCATATTAGGACTGTGATCTTCAAGCTGCCTTTAAGAATCTCAGCCAAGATCATTATGTAAAGCTATCTCAAAGCATAAAATTGACAAATATGTGAAGAGTGTGTGAATGTGTGTTTGCTCAGTCTGTACAGTCTATACTACATAAAATACAGTCTATACAATGTGAAATGTACTTCATAGAACATTACAGCCTGTTTAAATTGCCATTAAAAAAAAAAGCTTAAAGAAAAAGGGCTGGGTACCATTGTCACCCCCTACATTCCTGCATAATTCTGTTCTTGTGTCTTTGGTTTTTATTTGAACAAATAGGTATTGTTGTTCTCTGAATGGCACTGTATTTGTTTTGCCAGCTCAGTTCCACAGCTTGGCCTCTGTGGTGATCCATACTGGGAGATGAAATGTTGGTACTTTCTTTTCACTTGTCTGTATTCTCGGTATATCTACTCCATCTCTTTTTTTTGTGTGTTTTTTTCCTGTCCTTTTGAGTGACAAGTGCCTTTACTGAACAGTATATTATAATCAAAATGTCTTGTTCAAGAGCTAAAACTGCAAATACTGGCATTAAAAATTAATATGGTTGTCAATCAGATGTCCACTTTTGCTTGTGGTATTGCTTGAGGTAAAGTATGGCATTATTCTTAAGAGAGCTATGATTTTAGACTATTTCTTGGGATATGCCTGGGTGTTTTTCTAGGTTACTTGTAAGGAACATTTTATGGAGTTGACAAAAGAAAAAAAGGGAGGGGGGAAGGCAATGTACTGTTATATCATCAATAAGGAGTATAAATCCATTTTAAACAAATCACTATGAAGAAAAACAGAAATGGTACAATTGAAGAGGAAAAAACCCAGAAATTGTACAGTAAACTATCTCCTGAGGCTTTTTGTGAGGGATTCTTTTTGTGGATATTTGAATTTTTTAAAGCATTTATGGTGTATTTTTCATGTTATATGATTTATACTATGGCCAGTGATGGGAATGGGTGCTTAAATAATATATTCAGGTTGTATCATATGCTCAGAATTTTTAATTGTACTTCCTGCAACTTCTGGATTAATGGGCATAAATTCATCATGGGTTATTAATAAGATTGTTAAAATTATGGCAGTTAAATCCTTCTGAGACTTGAAGTTTGCAGAGTTAGGCAGATCAGAATTTGTAGCCCCATTTCGGGTTGCTTGGAGGGTTTCCTAACAGGGTGTAAGTTGATTAATAATGGCACACCAAGCCAATGCACTAAAAATGTGTGTTGGACAACAGGTTGAGAAAATGTTTTTTGGCAGTATTTCTAAAGCTATCTAGGCACCTAATGGGAATTTCAGAAGTCCTGTGTCTGTGGATTTGGAAATATATTCATAAAAGGCAATGTTGTCCGGGAGAATTTTCTGTCTTAGGCTCCCTTCTACAGTCAATAGAGAAAAAGAAATGCTTCTTGGAGACCTTTCCAAGAAGAAGCTGAATCACAGTCTGCAAGAGTCTTCCTTGGCTTGAATTAGCATTTTTTAATATCTGCCTTGAGGTCTAATTTTGACAGTAACAAAAGGGAATTCTGTCCTCAGTGTGAATTAGGAACCACTTTAGCTCTTCAGTCTCTTGAAAGGTTACAGTGGATATGGTGGAGTACACCGTCCAATAGAGCAAGCCTAAGCTGAAGGCCTGCTTGTGAAACTGCTTTATAATACATTATGTCCTGTTAAAATGCTGCACATTTCATGATCAGCGTTGTAGTCATGCAACAAAATACAGGAGAGTGCAATTCTTTGACTCCCTTGCAGGAAGAGCTCTCTTTTGCGCTAACTGGCTATGTGGTCCTTGTCTTGTCTCAGTTGTTAAGAAAAAGATGAACTGAAAAACGTTTAGTTTTCTAGTCTTATTCTCAAAGTAAGAATAGATTTCATTAGCTAAGAAACCTGCTAATATTTGTGTGATTGACATGTACTGGGTTAATTGGCAGAGATGAAATGTATAACATGCTCAGAGTGAGAGAAACTATGCACATTTGAGAGTGATTAGAGGTGTTTAATATCATAAGGAGGTTTTTCAACTGAGATTCAAGCTCTACTCATCTCTCTAACAATAAATTCAAGATTAAACCTGTTCACAGCTTTCAGACTCGTGTCGTGCTGGTACAAAACCTTGAGAAGCAATCCTTTTTTGTCAAGTCTGACTTGCTATTTGGGCCTTGCAGGCAGTCCAAGGCAGCACATTCAATGGTTGGATGCTCTGCTCTGGCTGGCCTGTGCTTGACTCCGGGCTGGTGAAAAGTGGGTTACATAGCCCCCAGACATCCCAGATCTTACAATGGCCCTGGTATGAGTTAGGGTTTACTTCAGGTGGTTGTTTTAAGGCCTATATCTAAATTTTGCAGTGCT
>VZTL01063130.1:19621-41444 GCA_013400535.1 Scopus umbretta
AAATTTTGCAGTGCTGTAGCACTACGTGATTAAACTATGGAACAGTTATCTCGGGTCTTGATGAGAAAGCACATTGCTCTGTGGGCTTGTTTACCCTTTTGCTCATGGCTGCACACAGCACTGGGTATTTTAGGCAACCTGAACGTTTCTAGGGCAGAGTGATGACTGAATTTTATGCTTTGAACACAGTGCATCCTTCGCTTTTGCCACTCAGAGGTGAAGCGTTACAAGTCTGCGGGGTCATTATTCTGCTGCCCTGGGATTCCTCTGGTGCAAGGCTTCTTGCTGTTATTCTTGCCACAGAAAGCCTGCAAAAGTTTGGGACTTGGAGGAAAACTAGCCAAGACTCATTTTGTACTTTGTTACAGTGGGGTTACAACTGGTGTTACTGTCTTTAAGGATCAAAAAAGTTACAGAGGGTGTAAATCATGAAGGAGCAAGGAAACTTCCTAGATAGGTTTCTGCAAGCCATTCTGTACAACTGATTTCCTCAATATTTTTGGCAAGAAAACAAAGTAGAAATGCCGTATGAGTCAAGGCACACCTGTATTCCTGCTTCCCCACAGACTCAAAGCTACAGGAGAAAAGCTCCAGCATGCCAGATTGGCAGGGCGCTAGAAAGGAGACACCTAGGGGCATGGGAGCAGACGAGAGGGGAGGCGGAGGGCTTGCTGAGCTTTGCTCTTTTGAAAATAAGCATAAATACTAGAATGTTTTTAGTTCCAAAATATAATCCTTCCCTCCACACACTCAGGATTGTTCTGTGTTGTTTATATGATGCTACTAGCTTTAGATAAGATAAAAGATAAACTTCATGGTGTCCCAGCTGATTTAGAGTAACTGAATTCTTGAGGTAAATCTGGCAAATGTTAATGTACCTGTAGCTTAACCCTCCCAAAACTTTTCTATTCAATGCCACTAAAAAGAAATGGGCATATTTCTAGGAAATTTGGTTTTGGACTTGGCCTGAATCAATGGAAGTATAAATTCAGGGATGAATTTTAGCTTCAGTTTCCTATTACTTTAATTTTGTCACTTCTTGATGCAGCTCTGTGGCAAGTAACAGAGGTGTGAACTGATTTCCATGGAGTGGCTTAGAGTGTAATCTCATGTAATAAATGAGTGCATGCTTTGGCTGATAGAATTACCTTGCCCGGAGTTTGCTCCTTTCTTCAACTAGTGGCCTGCAGAGCTCTGCTTACTGGGTAAGAAACTGTTCATCACAAGCAAACGCTGCTTGAAGTGGAGTGAGAGTACTCGCAGCCAGGGAGGTGCTGGGAATAAAGAAAGAAAATTAGTTGAAGACATAATATAGGATTTACCGGAGTTGATGTTGGTGTCATATCACCTGCATAGCAAGACCTATGCTTAATTGATTTATACTTCTAAATATCATGGTACCTGCATTAATCCCATATTGGATCTTACTACAAATGGCAAAGAAGTTTGAGCTGAGAAACGAATGTTAAAAGGGATGGCATGTTAAAAGTAAATGTTAAAAGTAGATGATAACCATAAGGCTCAAAGCATGGAACAGAAGATTCACAAGCCTTGCAGGAAGTTGCTTTATTATTCTAACCTATATACTAACCTGCTGTGAGGAATGCTTCCTTTCAAACCCACAGTTTCTCTGTGATAAGAGGAAACTTTAATGGGTTTACTGTAAACATTTCCAAAGTACATTAAATAGCAGAGTCTTACATAAATTCTGGAGCAAAGACAGCAGTATGCCTCCCAACCTCGTTTCTAGACCGTAGTGTTCCCATCTTTTATTATCTCTCAGTGTCTTTATGTTCTGTAATCTGTTGCACAACTTAATGTTAATATGACATTTTGAAAACTGCTTTCAGTGTTTTCAGCCTGAACCAAAGATTTAATGGAAAAAAAAACCAGTGACCTATTGAATCCTTAGGTCAAGTAAATTGTTGCTTTGCTTGAATGCTATTGAAGGACGTTTTCTTCATGACAGTCTCTAGCCTTGGATCCAATGGAAGGTACAATGTCTAATAAATATCAGTGTGACCCATGAAATTACATGTGCATGTATGTAGAGATCTGTCAAGCGGTGTTGTCTACTGTAGTTTAAAAAAAAAAAAAAGCAACCTCTGTGTAACTCAGTAAACCAAGTGGGAATTTGAGTCTGTCTGACCCTGGTGCTTCCTTCTTTGAGGTCTGCTTCCCACCAGTTGTCATTCTGCATTGCTGTTTTTCTTCACTGTTCCATGAGTGTAGAGGTGTACACTGTTTGTGGTACCACCTGAGAGGCTCTAACCACTTCAGGCACAATTTGGGTGTTCAGTTTCTGCCCTGTGCCTCTGTCTCCATTAAAAGGAAACTGAAGAGCCTTGCATTGTTAATAAGGACTAATTCGTCATTTTTTCTCCTTTATGATGGTATACGTATGCTTGCTTACCATGATGAGCCATTTTACTAATGTGAGATAATGCTGTAAGAGAATTTATATAGGTGCAGAAGTGCTGTGCGGTGTCAGTGGGAGAGGAGGTTTCCCAATATACTGAGGAGAAGGGGACCAAGACATGTCCCCAGGCTATCTTTTCTTCGGCACTCCAGTGATAAAAAGTGTTCAACAGAAAAGTCTGAGATGTTTTTTTGGTTTCTGGCTGAGGGGAGAAATATTTTACACAACAAAAATGAAGATATACACTACATTCACATCAAGTCAATTGTGCTTTCTTTTAAAAAACATAAATACAGTATTTTGTATGGCTAGTGTTTCACAGTAAGATTGCTCTTTAAATAAATTTTACAGGTTGCTTTTATAGCACAGTTCTGACAGCTGCGAGTCCATGTACAAGGTTGTGTATAGATTTAATTTACAATTTTATTTTTTCATGAAATGTGTATTTTTTTTATTTGTTCCATCTCTAGTATCATAGCTGTTGATGGCAAGGTGGAAAATATTCTTCTAGTGTAAAAAGAAACAGAAAAATGAGAAATGTGTTATTTAGAAAAATAAGATGTTTCTATGTTTTAGCCTGCTGTTGCCTGTAAAAACCTTTTATTAAATATATTGCAAGAGTCCTTTAAGGATCATTTGTCAACTTTAAAAAAAGAATTTTAAAAACCAAACACTCATTACTAAATTATCTTTTATGAGAACAGAAGGATCTCTGGATAATAGGCATTTGTTCCAAAACAAAACAGTTATTTGTTCAGGGTATGGAAGTTATTAATTATTTACACCTATTCCTACCTCAGTTCTACCTCTAGTTAAAATTCATGGCCTAGGCACTCATCAAATATTGATTTTTACCAAAGTTGATGCTTTCCCTTTAACATTATTATAATGAGGGATAAAAATCAAATAGCCTTCACTGAAACTCAATCATTCTCACAAGCCATCTGCATTGATCTTTTTTTCTAGGTTTTACCATAAATTATTCTATTCAATTAAGTAAACCCCATACATAATGACATTTTGTGAACTAAATAATTTATTGACTATTTTCAGCTAAACTTATCAGGCTCTGATGCACAGTTATTTTCATAACATTAATAGTAATATATATAACACCCTTGCAACTGAATGTGTGTCAGATTCTTTGTTTGGAAGGATGAATCACTTGGGAGGTAGAAATCTTCTCATTTACAAAAGAAACAAATTCTGTCATTGTCATACACGAAGTGACTCAGTGCCTTCTCATTAGTAAAACGCGGGGGCTTGCATGCAGCACTTCCTAGTGATAAAATAATTGCAAAATAATTTTCAGCTGAAAATGGTGCTATTAGCAACATGGATTGTAATTAAATTGGTAACAATTGGTCTGGTTTACAGTTGACTGGTAAGATCTGATGAATATAGTAGCTCCTTGGTGGGATTCAGAGAGTTTTTCTCTCTGCAGTGCGATAGTTGCGCTTCTGTCTGTGTGACACACATTCTTGTCACCTCCTGTCAGTTCCTCTGGAAATCTACCCATTTCCTAAATTACTTTTGTTTCACATTTGAAAAGTCATTCAGCTCCTGTAGACAGAGATTTTCAAGTGGAAAGGACAGTTTGTAACTCTGAACTCTATTCCTTCAAGCAAGGAGAAGGATTGCTCCCCCACGTGATAAGTTTGTGTTTTGTGTGTGGTTGCTTTGGGCAGTAACTGGGTCACAAAGTTTAGATACTGATCACAAAACAGGTTTTGTGCAATGCACGGATTTTAGGAGAACCTTGTCATAGCTGTGAAGGCATAGTTGGGTTACGCTTAATCATATGTGGAATGTTTCTGTTAGGTGTATCTAAGGAATGCCTGCTGTGTGGTGCACTTAGCAAACAGACTGGGTGCAACTAAATTGCCTTCTGAAAACAGAAGAACAAAACACACTTAGGCACTACGGAGTATATATAGACCTATGTCTTCATTGAAGACTCCACTGAATACAGAAATACTTGTAAATAAGTAGTGCCGACACTGTGGCCTAGGGAAAGTTTGGAATATGTGTTGTCGCTTTGATTTTAGCATTTGCACACCATGAGTCCTTGTTTGCTTTGCAAATCATGGTGATCATCTCAAGAAGTAAGGTTCTAAGCAGTATGTTCTGCTAAATTGAGAGAAATTCAATATATGGTAACAGTATATCTCAAAACTAGAAAAACCTTAAAAAAAAAAAAAAAAGCCGGTACAAAATAGCATGGAATTGAAAACTCACCTTAGAGAGCTTAGTACCTTTATTTTATTTTGGTTGGTTTTATTTTATTTTATTTTATTTGGGGAAGATCAGTAGTTCCAAAACACAAATCAGGCTATGGAGTAGGAATAAACACCTGGAAAATTGTGTTGTTTTTAAGTATTCTGGTGCCAGCATAGGAAAGGGTAATTGTTCTTCATTCCTTCTTTTAGTATGATCCATTTTATATGATGGAACAAAGAGTTGAGCATCTAATTGCATCTGGGAAGAGTTCCTGTTTATTTTTTTCACTACTTTTCAGCCTCTTAAAAACTAAATACTTTGCTGTCATCATGTTGAAGGGTTGCTACTGCTGCTCACACTGTCTTGCAAAGTCTGAGTAAAGAATGGATCTGAAGGTAATAGTAAACTTAAAAGTTTAAATGCAAAATCTTGTATTGATTTAATTCCCCATTAAATCAGGTCATTTTGTGGTTCAGTACTCATGCATTAAAACATGTACAAACACAAACTATCACTTTGCCTTGCGCAGTGCTTGGAGTTACTCTTGGAAGAAAATAAAGCTCTCTGTTACTCTGATTATGTGCACTTACCTGTGCTTTTGCTTTAGTATTTCGATGCTGTTCAGGAATACAAAGCATCCAAACCTGCTGCTCTGACTACTTGCAAATTCAGGCTTTTCCTGCTGTGTTTTGCTGGTGAAGTTTTGCTGCTCATGAAATCAGACCCTGATTGTTCTGCTGTTTTCAGGCTGCCAGATGAGAATCTTGCTTTTAATGTCCTGTATTACTCTGTATTGTGCTTGTTGAGCAATAATGTCACACCCTTCACAAAGAAAAACATGAATATAGTGCAGGACAGGTTCTCTCTCCCACCTCCACCCCTTGCTTTCATCTGTGAGAGTCAAAGGCTTTGCTAGAATCCTCCTCTGTCTTTTGTGTAGCATGGTGTGCTCTTTGTAGAGTTTTGAGCTAAGGGGAATTGACTTGAGCTTGAACTGATACACGACATGAGCATCTGAGACTCTGCTGCTGTCCAATCCTTATTTTGCTGTGAAGTTAAGCAAATGTCCAGTTGGACGCTTGTGAAGAGGAACCTATAGCATTTTAATCAAGCCCTTGTTACTTTTAACTTTTTTAGTTCCCTGATGGTGGCTGGCCATATAGGTAATGCAAGGTTTGCTTCCTTGTGCTTTAGCTTTATTAGCACCAGTGGGATTTTAGGCTTTTTAGTTTTCATTGCACTTGTGATTCTTTCCTCTGAATTAATGGATATTTTGAATAAATCATTGTGAGGTGGGGCAAAGCATGCTGTAGGAAAAAAAAAAATAATAATTGCACCAGCATATCTGAACAGGTTTCATGTCTGTTACTCACGTACCTTGTGAGGCCATTACACATGTAACTTAATGAGGATTTTTTGTCTTTGAATCACAGAAGGCATATGAGCCTGACTCACATGCCCAAGTGCTACATGAAGAGAAAGCAACCCAATCACATTACTTTATTCTTTATAGCTATATTATCCATAAAGCACACAATATTAGCGCTGCCAATGTTGCACTGAAATAATCTGTCTGGACCAATGTCCTATTGTGTTGGGAAAAATTATCAGCAAAGAAAACTGATGTAATTGCTACCCATATTCTAACTAATGTGAAGCGTGTTATAGTTAACACTGAACAAGATGAATTCATGCTGGGACATATTGTGAAATGTTAATTATAAGAAAAAGCACCATTGGATTGGCTCCCACTGCTCCTGATTCATGATAAGGAAATTCCTAGAGGGAAAGGAACAAAAATATCTGTTGTTTTCTCCCTTTGCAATTTTTCTGGGGCATCACTGCAAAGGTAATGTAGTGTTGGATTTTTCTGTATGCTGATACACGCTTACTCATCTTACCTAACTAGCAAGATGAAGGCGTCACTAGAGGATGTCTTATTCCCTCTGTCTTATGCTCTGCCTATACTGTCTCATGTGGAAGCATTTCCCAAGTCCTGAGGCACCTCAGCCACATCTTGACCCACACTGGGGTAGGACCTGGGCAAGCACCAGCCCTTTCCTGGTTCCACCTAAGGGATGGCAAGCACATGTACCTGGCACGAGCCTTTGTGTGCTCTGAGCACACACAGATGTAGACCTGAGTGGATAGATGGGTGAGGAATGAGTGCGCTAGATATCAAACTCTTAAACTTATTTCAGGATGAGATGAATCACTATAGGAATAGACTCCTATCTCTTACAGAGGCAACTGCCTTTCAGATACCTAGATTAAAGCAGGTGAGCTCTTCCCTTCCAGGTGAATCTTGTTTTGTAGTGAGCAGTGACTGAAGAGAGGACATGAAAATGATTGCCATGTGCCAGGTGAGCAGGTTAAGTGTACCTCTGCCCCTTCTATGTCAAGGCATGTGGAGTTGCTGGAGGGGATCTTCCTTTTCACCTAACTAAGGGTACACTGTTGTGGCGATGGCTAGTCGATTCAAATGCCTCTGGCACTGTCCTGTTTCCAACCTCACTTTGAGAGTACTTGAAAGCAGCCTGGGAGGAGACACTGCCCAGGTCTGAACAGCTGTGGTGTGGAAAGGCTTCAGCTGTGATAATTCCACAGATTTGAATTTGCATAGGTGTTGACACACCAAAGCATATGTGGCTGGGTCATTTTTGTCTTCCCAGAGATCACGTACAGATATGGCTGATATCCTGCAAGCTGCATGCTTTGATTTCATCAACCAGTGTTTAGACTCAGCTGACTCTGTTGTTACTGTAAAGACCAGAATTGAGTGGAAACAAGAAACAGTCCCTGTGAACTTGCAGCTACTGGAAACACAGTTGACTATTACAGGAGGATGGCAGTTAATTCTGTAAATAACACGGTGTAGCTGGTTTTGATTTGCTCCATCTTTAGTCACACATTTTAGTTTGAAGTAGTGTGGATAAAGACTAAATCCATAGGCTCATTGGCGCTAACCCCAGTAAATTATTGGTGTATATTCCCTGGAGAAGATGAACTCTGATACAAGTCATTGTCTTGATTTTCAAGTGAGAAGAGTCCGATGAAAGTCTAGCCATCAGCTGAGAAGTTCTACTTAGTAAATTGCTTGTTGGGCCTTAGTAACCACCGTATTGCCTTGCTTGTTGGGTTTCAATTTTAGAAGTCACACCTATCTTCTCCTTGGATTTACTTTTACGTTTACTGTGTACATTAGAATTTATCACTTCCTTTCCTAAGAATGGCATGAATTATTTCGTTGTTTTTTTTTTTTTTTTTTAAAAAGAGTTGCCTAATGCCTCTCTATTTAAAAAAGAAAACATCTGCTGTGTAGTCTAACTGCTCTTTAAGTGTCCTCAAGCAGACAGCTGAGCTAAAACTAAAACTATTTAAGTGGAAGACACATGCCAAGGAGTTAGTGAGAATGATCTGGAGCAAGGCTAGTCTCATTACTTTCTGATGTTTACAGCAATTCTGTGAGCAGTAAACTTGCATTCCCAGCAAATTTCCGTTGGTAACAAGACTTGTTGAGAGAGACAGAGTTTGACTGATGTGCCCTACTCCTCTCTTCTTAATTTCCAGAAAAGTTTTCTGACCTTTCATGAGTGGGAAGAAATGTGCAAGGATTCATATACTGAGCTTGTCTCTATCCCCTGAGGAGAAGGAAGGGAAATGACCTGCTGCTGCAAGTAGAAAACTGAAAATCTTATACATGTGTGGAGGGGGGGACAGTTTTTGTAAAAGAAGGGCTTACTCTTTGATGACCTTACTACCCATTAAGTTCTTTGCAGAAAAGAAAAACAGGATGCTTGGTGTATGTAACTCTTATTTTACCCATTTTTTTTTACTCAGAAATCTCTTGCCTTATCCAAGTACGAGTAAAGTAAAAATGAAGGAGTTCTGACTGATAAAAGGGAGATCTGCTCTCTGCTAGTAGCTAAAGATTTAGCACTTGAGTTACTCCATTTGCTTCAAAGCAGCCATTTCCCATTCAGAGCGCTGAGATCTCAAAAAGTTATGTTTATGGGCACCTACATACTCTCATAGAGATATGACAGTATTACACACAACACATACATTGTACCGAAATAGGTTACATTACATGACAGACTATTCCAGAGCTGTCAAAGAGTCAGATTCTGCTGTCCTTTATAATTTTGTTTACATCTGAGTGTCTACAGGTGGCTGGAGATGTCATTCCACTGAAAATCAGACAGCTGAGCCAGGAGTAAAATGTTACTCCTAGAGACTAAGATAGCTGTAACCTTCTAGACAGGGGCATAGAATTGTATTCAGTCTTTGAAAGCCACCTTGCTGCAGGTTAACCTGTTGACTGCTATGCTTCAGATGCTGTGACCATAGAAAAAGAAAAAGTTTTGTCAAACCATTGACCACAGTGAGAAGTATGGGTGAGTCACTCCATGCTGGTGCTGATAGCATCCTTTATTTTTTTCCTCCATGCTGTAATTTTATGTGCTGTAGATGTCACAGGAAATACTAACATCCCATCTTTTCATGTGGGTCTTTCTTCGGTCCTTCCTGTATGAAAAGCCATATGTCTGTATTCGTGGAAGTGTCACATTTCACCCTGCTGATCCAATTTATTCAGTCTGAACATTTGGCCTAATGCTTTTATACAAATACATTTTCTCTGCCCAGAGTCTTATTTGTGTCATGGTCTGTTCCTGTTAAAGATGAATGAAGACTTGTCAACAAATAATCTCTCCAATAAGTTAGAATCTGATCCAAAACCTCATTGACGTCAACAGAAAGACTCTTACTGACTTCAGTGGTCCTACAGCGTCCTTTTCTTGCTTCCTTGATGCCTGTATATTTATCCATTTTAGAATGAAAATGTTTTTCCCCACAGTATTTTTTTTTTAAAGTCTGTGTAATGATGGGGAAATATTGAGCAAATTAAATTAGGATTGTGCAGTTTAGATATAATTTGGCAGATGGGTGCTGTCCTGGTAAAGCAACTGTATGCCTATTATTGTGAATAACTATGGGTTTAACTTTAAATACCCTGAAATCAGACCAGTGGCACTTTGAAAACTCCCTTGCTCTTCTTGCATGGTTGTGCTGGCGAGGCTCCTGCGCTGCACTTTGTGCTGTGCCTGGAGTCACGCCTGGCAGAGCTGCACTCCTTGCCTGCAGGCAGACAGGTTCACCCAGGATCCTGGCTGGGAACTCCAGGGCTGGAGAGCTGGAGGAGGGTGAATGTGGGAGTGAATGTTTAAAAACAGACAAATCCTTTTTTCTTTCCCAGAACATAGCTATCTCTGGTGGCTCTTGTGGCTCTGTGTTAGCAAAATGATGTCTATAGTACTTACTCAAGAGAAAGTTTATCTTATAAAATATTAAATAATAAAGAGGGTGAAAAAAGGTTGCAAGTGGTATGGTTCAGCAAAATAAGCAAGCAGGCAAATTCCGGCATGTAATTTCAGGGCTTAGTCTGATCACATCTAAACAAATTTTAAAAAGTACTCTGCCTTGAAATGGAGAGAAAGGCTCAGACAATGAGTGCTCAGCTGATTTCTAATAGGGGAAATTTTTGACTTGAAGCAGAATCTACATGAACAAAGTGACCAAGCAATGGGAGAAGTACTGTCTCTCCTCGCCTTGGTGCAAGTGTAAAATTAATGTTCTGTGAGGGGATAGCTTCCACCAAAAAAGCTAAGGAAATCTTGCTGCCAGAACTGCACAGATGGTGAGGGGAAAACAAATCTTTTTGGGGAAGGCAGAGAGAGAGTTTTAAAAATCCACACAAACCTGATGAGTCTGGAACTGCTTAGGTTTATGCTCCCTGTCTTTCCTGTATTTTCACGTGGTGAAAGGGAGAAAGGATGAATGAACGTTCCCCTTTCCTCAGATGATGTATTGCACTTGAAGTCATGTACTTTTTAGAAACATTCAAGTGGCACAGGGAAACTTTATGTCCTGAGAGCCTTATGTTATTTAATAAAGAATGGAAGGAAGTTATCATAACAATTCGAGGCTGTAGGATTTCAAAATCCAGTACAAAGCTATTCATTCACTGTTCCAAGATCTCTTATGTATTTTTGTCAGCCTCTTTTCTGAATGATCGTTGCACATTATTGTCTCACAAGATAAGACTCAATGTAAATATCATGTTTGGGAGAGATCTTCATTTGCTGTAGGGAGAGCATGATTCTTTAGGTCTGTATGGAGTTAAGGTTGGTTATAACAGGTAGGGATGAGGCCATGCACTTATTTTGCTCTACATACCTATGTTACAAGCAATTAATAGAAATTAGAGCTATGATTCTGCTAAGCTTTCAGTTTATTTTTTCTTTTTTTTTTTTTTTTTTTTTTTTTTTTCATTATTTTTTTCCTCCCCCGGGGCTGNTGCATAACTTCTTCCTCACCCTGGGCTGAAATGTTGAAACATTTTTTCATAAACTGCCTGCTGTATTTTTAGAAATGAGGTTTTTTATTAATAGGTAGGCAGACAGCCTGCTATGAGACGATGACTTTAAGTTAGGAGCATTAGGAAATAAATGTGAGGAAAAGCTCAATGAAAGGTTACAAAAAAATAGAAAAAAGAAGGAGTGATCAAATTACACTTTCCCTCTGGTAGGGAAAGCAATAGATCCATCCCATCAAGCAAATTACAGTTAAGCAAATGATGAGACTGATATTTGCTTTTCCTGCCAGTGTTTTAAATGTCACTCTTCTTTATTCTTTTTTTTTCTTTTTTTTTTTTTCCTCTCATATTAACCCGGAAATGCTGATGCACCAGCATGTCTCATTATGACAGTGAAAGATATTTCTCTTGGCTGAAGTGAATTCAGAAGAAAACAAATCCTGAGGGCAGTGCACGTCAACTGTAGAGAAAAGCACGGACTGAGGTGGTTGTTGGAGGCTGCCCGTGGCAATTTGTGGGTTTCTGGGCAGACAGGCAGAGCTGATGAGAGCACCTGAATTGCTGGTAGGAACTGGCAGTGACAGCTAAATCTGGTTATTCTCAGGGAAGAAAAGAGAAGAAATTAAGGAAGTGAAAATACAACGAAGCATGCTATTACTATTTGAAACAAATACCCTGTGGTCACAGCATGAAGCATGCCACTGCTGACCGGTATATTAATGCAAAATAATCATGACTGAGACTCAAGGTAGAGGTAACCCAGACAAGGTGCAACAGTAAATACAAGCTTCAGGAACCTCAGATTTTGTCATTTAGCAAAGGCAGCTTTCTTCCCCTTCCCTCCTTGGAAAAGGGTGGATCAATCCCTTTAATTCAGGAGAAACTGTATTTCCCTGACACCCTAGAATTCAAGTCTCATTGGCCTCAACTGATAAAACAGGTTTCACTGTAGTTTAAAACATACATTGCTGTCTACTGTATAATACCATTCATGCAGGTGAATTCATACTCTGGCTCATTAATATCCAGTGAAAATACTGGGAGGATACGGAGAAGTGCTGGTACAGAGAGGTCTGCAAATACTGTCACATTTCTGACACTTTTCTCAGGTCTGCTCTTTCTCTAACAGAAGGCAAGATGAACTGGCTTGAAAGATGTCCCTAAAACAACATGAAAATCACCCCTGGAAAATGTCTGAACTAATTAAAAGGTAGAAATGAAATGAGCTGGAGACCCCAGAGCATCTACTGTTACGGAGAAGATGCAGACGTGGCTGCAGCAGCAGTGATGATATTACCACACATTTCTTGACAAGGAATTTAATGTGTCCCACACAGCCTCAGTAATTGCCCCGGCGTGGAGCAGTGCCACAAAGGCAGCAGTTGAGAATGAGCGGGAACGGAGCCTGAAATCTCACAGTGCAAGGGGAATTTATTGGCACTGCCAAAACTGAAATCTCAAAGCGAGCTCCTGACAGGTTGATTGAGGAGTTGAAAGGAAAGCAAGTCACAGCCCCCCAAGGTGTCAGGCATTTTGCAAGCCTCCACTGCACAGGTGTCAGCTCCGGGGTGGCGTTTGCCCGTCACCCGCCTGCGCTTTTGCAAGCCACTGAAGGCTTTGCAGCGCTCAAAGGGTTGCTCAAGCATACCGAGGGCTGCAAATCCACCTGCGCGGAGATGGTGCCTCTTGCTTGAGCTGGCACGAGGGGCAGGCTGCTTGGAAATGAGGCATCTCACAGAGAGAGATGAGCACAGTGCATGATCACCCCACAGCTTGGTGTATCTGCTTTTGGTAGCCCTAGGATGTTCTTGATTACTATCATTTATAATGATGCAGCACATAGCTTCGCACCTGGGAATGGAGTCCTGTTTTACCGTGTGATTAAATGCAAGGCAAAGGAGGGATTGTTATCCAACGATGGTCTCAACCCTGAAAACTTTCTAGTTCCAACAATATCTATAGAGTAACGAGGAGCCTATATCTATGGGATAATGATTATTAATTATAAGTGCTATGGGCTGGCTTTGTTGTACATTTTAGACAATGGGCTCAACTTTGGTAAAGGGTATCAAGGGCATATGTGGAAACTCTTAGTGGGAGACATTTTGTGGGTAGGCATAGAGAGAGTTCATTCTTGTTACAGATGGATAACCTTATTCAGGTCAGGGACATCCAGCCGGTGCTCCAGGGGCTGGATCCAGCTAGATAACATTCGTGTCTGGTCCCAAAGTACTCTGATGGTGATTTAAAGTCTTTATGCATATGGAGTCATCTAGCTTCACATGTGGCTAGCAAGCCACCACCATACCCAAATGGCTCTAGATGATGCCCAGCAAGTCCATGCATATGTCCTGCTTGACTGTTAGGGTGTTACTGTGTGCATAGTGACCATGACGCTGGGAATTGCCCCTCACCTTGTGTTCTAGGTGGTATTGAAATACCACAAAAAAAAAAAAAAGAGTTTGCATATAGGTGCTAGCAATGCAGAACCTTTTATTGCTTGTGCTTAAAATGTAAATGCAGTTGGTGTTTGGTTTTAAAACACTAATATTTTAATAGGATCTTATTTTTTAAGAAAAATGTTATTTCTGAATGAGACTTTGATTAATATTTATGATTAATTTCCAGAGTTTAGAAGCCAGATTTTTAAATATAAGCCTCGTAAGATTTCCATGTGATTGTTGCTTGGCCATTGTCTCTGTGTGGAAAACTGCTTCCTCACTCAGAAGATGGTATTTGGGGAAGTAAGCAAAGTCTGATGCCTGTGTACTGGATTTGCATCATCAAATGAAACCAATACAGTTCATACTTTAAGTGACGGGCTGTCTGCCCTTCAACAGAGAGAATAGCAGGTAAACAAAGAAGGAATCCTAATTCTAAAACAAAATGATATACCTGGTATTAGAGAGGCAGTCAACAGTCCTTAGGGTTTGAATGGTTATAGCTCACCTCGGGAGGTATAAATTAAGGAGCTCTCTTTGGTGTGAAGTAGCAAACCTACATAAAGATAAGTTAATTTTCTTCACTATGAACCTAAAAAAAAAGGGTTGTAAGCACAAGAGGTGGAACACCGTACTTCCAGTAAGTGTTCTTGATACTTGAGATTGCAGTATCTGCAGTTGCTAGAGGGGAGCGGCTGGGAGTTTCATAAATAATCAATTGATGTAATCCCATGAGGTCATAAAATAAAAATGCAGAAAAATATGCATAAGAATCATAGGAAGAATATAATGGGTCACAACCTCAATAGTTTCTAGAGCTGATAACAAACAGTGAGCTTGATAAAAATGTATTACAGCCAGAAACCTCAGTCAGAAGTATCTTCAAAATTATATTAGACAAAATTATTAGTTGGGGAAAGAGACAAATGTTATTACCAAGGAGCCCAAAATAAGTACATGTGGGAAACTGTAATTCATGCAGAAATGGACTAAATCAACATCATTTAACCTTTTCAATTTAGAATGGGCCAGGACCTCCAAAATTTGTGTCTCACACAGAAACATTCTTGTAAACTAAACATTGTTACTGATGTTCTTCAGGCAAGAGTGACTAGGTTTAGTTACTACATTTCCCCTTAAAAAAAGCTAGATTTGAGTTATAAAAAACCCCTGATAGATGCAACAACTAGAGGCAAACACTAAAAGTATGAAGATCCAGAATAATACCTGGCTTGCCAGAAAAATGAGAAGATGGATTATTTTGAGCACTCCATTGTTCTAAAGAAGCATCACCAATAATATAAAGATCATTTGAACACATGATACAGACTAAAGGAAAATGGGTTGACATACATCTACAGGGTTATATACGGCATCTGAATGCCAAAACCTAATACAAAGCTTGATTGAAATGTACTATATACGCTGTAAACTGGAAATACCATATACTGTGTGACAATTTCTTTCCAATTACTTTTGGTAAAAGTGGAAATCGAGGTCTTTCAAACAACAGAAATACCTCCACTGTCAAAAAGCTGCTTTGAGAAAGAGAGAAGTTAATGATCCTGTTGATAGCTAGAAGTAGCACGCATTAAGCAGCTTCATAGGTTGGCGGTTTAAGGTCCAACTCGGAAAAATGCCTCTTTCATTTAAGGCTTACAGATATTCCCACTGGAAGTAATAGGGCTGTTCATGCTGGATCAGGGACCTAGTGCACAGCAAGTTTGAAGCAAAGCCACTTGGTGGTTACTAGGGGAAATCTGAGAGAGTGACAGTCCAACATAATGTGTGGTTGTCAAAACATCTTGTAATATGATGGGAATCTCCAATATAGAGCGAATAGTGCAAATACGGTGCTAATATTACATCAGGGTGCTTTTGCCAATGCCTGGCTTTGGAGAAAGACCCTGTGGTTCCGGGTTAGGTATAAGTATATGTGGCTAATTTCTGCTTCTGTATCAGTTGAGCTTTAGATAGGCTAGCTGAGATCCCCAGAGCAGTCTGGCTGCCATGGCTTGCAGCTCCCAACACGTTAATGGAGCTAAAACTGAGAAGCATCTCTGAGCTCTGGCTAGAAGGCTGCTGGCCTTGGGTTCAGGTGTGTCTGCTTTGTCCTGGAGCTTGGTGTGTAAATCACCTGGCTTTAGAGGACAGGCAAGCTAATGGTGCACCTGCTCATGCTTGTCAGACGTGCTACAGAACAGCAAGAAAAACATGTTGCAAAGAGCTTAGCTCCCTTTAGTCTTACCTCTGAGAGGTTTTTAGTTGAATCCCTGCCTCTTTGGGTGCCCTGCTAAAATCAAGGTGGTTTTGCCTCTTCTTGGCTGTTTTTCCTGTGGGATTGAAGGCCAGTTTAAAGATGAGATAAAACTGTGTGATGGAAGGAGAGAAGACTAACAAATGCATCATTGTGTAGAGTGCTTAGGCAGTTTTAAATTGATGGATTTGATCTTTTAAAACAAATTACAGAGAATAAATAAACAACAGGATACACTTGGTTAACTGCAGTTTCCACCAGTGTGTTACCTAGCTGTTTTCAGCAATACCCCCTAGGCAACGTGGTAGAAATGGGTCACTGTATACATGTTTTCTCTCCTCTATTAGCATTGCAGCAAATTCTGTGCTTCATATGCCCTCAATTTCAAGAGCTACTTTCCTGGCTACTCCAGCCTTTCTGCTCTGCCTCCGGTAGCTTGGGATCTATTGTTCAGCAAAGATGGCTTGAGATGAATGGAAGCTATCACTGGAGAAAATAAAACTGCCGTGGCTGCAGGCTGGGGAAAAGAGGATGTCAGATGTGAAACAAGCTTTGGGGATGGAGAGGGGGTAAAAAAGAAAAGGGGGTTTCTGCTTGTATTGGCATGTGGCAGGCAGCTTGCATGCTTGTGTGATATTAACTTCCGTCTCATTGTGGCATGGACCCCTCGGGCATCCTGACCCTTACAAATACAGACAGATGTCCCCAGGCAGACCAGCCCACTGCTGCTCCCTACAGCATCAACATCTTTTACATGCAGGGTTATTTCTCACAAATGGCTTTTTTTTTATCATTTATGTGTTTCAATTATCTTAAACTCTCTCCCCGCCCCCCTCCTTCAACTCAGTCTCAGAGTAAGGGAGCGAATAGATTTAATGCACCTACCAGTTGAGCTTGGTGCTATAGATAATCACCTAAAGGCCAAGTTTTGCAGGTTTTGTTTATAGCTGTGGTGTAGTTGGAGTGATATGCCAAAGCACTGGGCATCCAGTAGCTGTCTTGGAAATGAGTGGTAGCTGTTCTCGTGCTTCTGGCTTGTGAAAAGTGGCAAAGCACTTATTCAGGTAGTCACATATGGATTTAGGAAGTGTAACTGTTGGCTCCAGTTTCTGAAATGGTTGGACCAAATTCCCCAAACCAATACAAGTATGACAGTGTACAGCCATACTAACAGCATTGAGGAAAAATAGTCAATTATAGCATCAGTAGCAGAAAAGGAATTTAAAAGCCCTAATCTATTTAGAAGCCTTAGTCAAAAAGGAAACTGAAATTGTAGTGCCTAAATCAAATAGGAAACTCATAAGAATCAGGCTGTTTTGAAAATGTTTCGCAGTAATCTGTGTTAGTAAAAAGTCTTACCACTCTTCCACCGTTGTGTGTCAAGAGGAATGTTAAAATGCTTGTCAACCTCCTTCAACAAATAGTTTTCTAACCTACAGATTTATTTGACTGATGACTGTCAGCTCTAACTTGGAAAAGAAGAGCCAAATCACAAAGAATTTATTTTGGCAAGTGGTAGAGTCACCTGAAAATGTTGCTTGAAAGAATCCCACACCGTGATCTAAATTTGGCTCAAATTCACAAACCCTCTTAGCTGTTAGAAAAGATCCTTGTTTTTCTATAAAACTCTATTTTTTTTTCCTACAGGAACCATAAATGAATAAAATACACAGATATCTCTGTTTTACCCTCTTGTCAAGAGAAAAAGACTAATGAGGAACTGAATTGCCTTATGAGGTCCCTTGAGGACCATGAGACAACACTTCTTCAGGTTCCAGTAACAATCTTTGGAAGCTGCAATGGTCTGAAAAAAGACATTCCTCTTTCCAAGTATTTGAAGGGAAAAGAGTAGGCATTGACTGAAGGGGAAATGGGAGAGGTGGTAATCCTGTTGAGCAATCCAGCGATACACCCTTTCCTCACAGTTCCTTCCTACTTGGGTGAGATAAGTAACATTGGAAGTTAGTGGCTAAGATCAACAAAATAGGGTGGTGTCTTTATCTAAGAGAGGTGGGTGCCCCCATCTTGAGATTAATTAATGCTTAATCTGTTTGGAACATTTGTATATTTTGTCTCAGCATGTTCCCAAGCATATTTGTGGACGTTTTGGAGCTTAGAAACAAAGTAATTTCCATAGCCAGTTGGATGGCTGGAGAGGAGCAAACAGATGGGCACTGGTGGCATTCCCATGGGTCTAGTGAGCAGAGAACTGAAGATACTTTTTTTTAAAGTGCCTTCCTAAACAGTAACATACAGCTTTGTAAGTCCTTATTTTCTATGTGGAATAGTATCTTTTCTGTTTTGACAGTAGAGATTTCATTTACATAGACTTTAAGCACAATTATGGTGTCTGTTGCCTATTGTTTAATACATGCAAAGATCAATATTCTTGCTGTTGGTGATATCACCCTATTTCTGCTTCCCTTTCACTTTGGTGGTTAAGTACGTGGGGAAAGGGTAACTATTCCAGCCTGACTGTGCATCTTTGAACTACAAAAGGTGAAAGTGCCCTTTCCCCCCCGATAATCTATTGTTTTGGCTTGTCTTCCAAATTGACATAATCAGGTCATTTCTCTTCTACATGTATGACCTAGTGGATAATCTAAAAATCTCCATGTAGTGCTAGATTTTGCTATGCTGCCTTTTGTTGAATAATACCTTTAAGCAAATATTTTTTCCAACTAGTTTTGATTTGCAGGTACCTAACTTTCTTCCAGGGAAGGTTTAGTATTTTCCTGTACACAGATTACCATGGCACAAGCCTGAACTCGCTTTCTCTGGGCACCTTTCACAAGGCTTTTAGAAATAGCCCACAGGCTAGTTCCCAAAGGCCCACGGAGGTTGAAAATCACTTTATTAACAGTATCTCATTTTGTGTGGAGCACAATGTGAGTGCAGAGAGAAGGGGCTGGTCATTAATATACATTAGTATCCCAGAAAACTAGTATTTCATAGTTTCTGTACACTGGAAAAGACTTAATTCGGCTCATATTGCTTACATAATTAGAATGAATAAAATAGGGGGACCACTCAGGAATAAGGAAAGCTGTTTTTAGTTTAGTCAAGGTTCATCTGTGTTCTTATATATGGAACTGAAAGGATTTTTACTCTTTTATTAAACAGCTTTGAAAAATTACCATTTAACTTGCTGCAGGCTGTAAGGAGGTAACACTAATAGTGATAGAAAATAGCAGATTTTTAATCTTGCCATTAGTATTTTTCAATAGAAGAGGCAAATTTTGTGCATAAGTAATTTTCCTAAAAACTTAGTGTCATTCCTGATAAATAGAGATACTCACTGAGAAGTTGCTTTATAATATATGCCATTAACTCCTGTAAGAGTCATTAAGAACGTTCTCATTCATACAGCTTACTCTGCTTTTGCTTCAAGAGAATTGCTGTTAGAACTGACTGGAAACCAGGAAAAATGGATCTCCTGTATTGCAAGAATACTCACAAAAGTTGTTTTTCTTTTTTGACCTAGGTTTGGGAAACTCCTGAGGGACTCTGATGAAATCTGTGAGTAATAAGTAGTTCATCAGTGGTAAATGTGGTTGGGTGAATAATAAAGGGTCAGTTTTCCATCATCTGACAGATCTTTGAAAGACCAGATTTATTCAGCCACCATGATTATGTTGTGATTATACATGTCCTGAAATCCCACTTAGGACTGTGAAATTTCATGAGATCTAAGTCAGCGCTGAGTCCAGCCTCTTCTTGTTGTGGAATGGCTGTTGTGAAATCCCTCTCTCCCAAGCAGTTTTTGAACTTCAAGTGATAATGCGGTTGATGGTTAATGTCACATACCTCCATAAACAGATGGACTGAAAGAATTTTAATAACTCTCTGGATCTAAATGATCATTCCTTCCACATTCTTGGTGGTTTCGTAGTGTTTATGATAATTCTTGCTTGGGATCCAATCTATACAGTTTATCCAGCTGTGCCTTTGATGTCTGTACTGTGGTCTCAAGGGAGAGAGGTCGTGAATGAGCGGTTAGTGAGCGACACCCGAGGGGTTATGACATCTTTGACATAAACTCATCAGCATAAGGTTTTTCCACTGAAATAGATTAAGCAATTTATTTAGCTATAAAAACCAGAAAACTAGTTAAGTGAATTTTACTGGGGAATCAATAAAGTAATAATTGTCTGATAATATAACTGGGGCTGAGGTAACCAGCTTTGGTTTTCTTTTCTTTGTTAATCCATTCCCCCTATCCTTTTTATCCCAGTATTTTTTTGAATAGCCACAAGTTATTCTGCTGAGAGAATTGAAAAAGCATATTGAGAAATCTTTGAGCACGTTAACTTTTGTACTGTGAAATCTTTCTTTCTTGCCTTTGCAATAGATGCAAAAAAAGAACTCATCCAGAATTCATTAACTAAAATTTTATCTCAAACTCATATTTTGTATTTTGTTAAATTTTCTCATTTGTATTTCATAGAATGTCTTCCTAATCCTATCTGAGACATGCCTGTAAGCTAAAGATAAATATGTAAAACTTACCTTTGAATTGAATGGTGCCTAACTATTGCTGCTCTTAAAAAAATAATAGCAAGCCCCTTGACATTATCCTCTGCAGTGCTTCAGAGTTTGCACTTGGGCTCCAATTATTGCAGTTACATAGGAAATTTTTCCTTCTGATAATTAGAAACAAATTACTTTAAAAGAAACTTCATTTATTAGGCTGTTATAAATATTAAGAGATTATAAACTGTTAGAACAAAACAGACCTTCATACACCAGTTATTTCACACTTGTATTTTAGGGTGGAATAGCTAGATTTAGCAATGTGCACATTTAAGGGTTTAAATGGTTTTCAAAGGTCTTTTTCTCTATAAAAATAGGACCCCCTCCCCCATCAGTTATGTGCTGTGAGTTACTTTTCACAGAAGTGTCCCCTCTTTGCAGCATTAAAAAATGCCAGATCATATCGTATTATCAATGTATTTGCATTTAGGAATTCTGTGCATCTGTGTGAACAAAACACATGCTTGTGAACTATAGGAAAGTTAAAAAAGGTAGGACTGGAGGTCTTTTTAAAGATAAATTTCCTTCCTTTTTCTGCAGTCTTAAATGTCTCCAGGAATTAAGTCTATAGTCAGCAGGAATGAGACTGAAATTATATGTTGAATAATAAAAATTACCACAGTAGCAGTAACATGAATTGGAGTGAGTCTGTGCCCTTTGTGAAAAGTAAGCTAGCTGGCAGCATCCAGGAGGACCAAATAGACAGTGGGAAACATGACTACTGGACTAGTATTTCTGAGTGGATCTGCTTATTTTGAGAGTAGCCTGTGCCTCGCACCGA
This sequence comes from Scopus umbretta, assembly GCA_013400535.1. NCBI lineage: Eukaryota > Metazoa > Chordata > Aves > Pelecaniformes > Scopidae > Scopus > Scopus umbretta. The sequence goes on from VZTL01063130.1 coordinate 40,649, forward strand.
GGTAGTTTTGGGCCATAGAAATTTAATTGGGGGTGGGGGGGAAGCGGTGAGCATCCTGAAGAAACTGGTCATATGGGAAAATTAGAGCTGGCTGGAATGAGTGGATGTATTTTTCCATCAAAAACATCAATGATAATGAAATATAACTTTAACTTTTTCTATGAAGAATTTCAATTTATTGTCAGAAAGTTTAAGAAACAACCAACGAACCAACAAAAACCCTAAACCCAAGCACAACTACCCTCAAACCTCTGAATAACTTTTTTGAATCTGAATTATTTCAGTTAAAACAGAAGATCTGTCTTCAGAAAAGTTGTTTTACTTTTATGTGGTGGCTGTAGCTTTCAGTTCCATGTACTTTTCTCCATTACTGGTGTCCATGGACTACATCTGAGTGGCTCTCAGGAGCTGAGGAGCCAATTGCTTGGCAGTGTCATTTCAGGATCTCTGGAGTCTCTATCATTTCAGGATCTCAGGTCCCAGCTTGCTTAGCTCTTGGCTGGATGTGCATGGGTACTTATGGTATAGCAAAGCAGCAGGCCAGGGGACCCAGACTGAAGGAACTTATTAGAAAGGTTCAAGAAACATGCAGCTCTAAGATGTTATTTTGGTATGTATTAGGAGACTCTTTTCAATTTCCAGCACTTGGATAAGTCCTTGCCCCAGAAGTTTGCATGACATATCTCTGTGATAGTTAAGACAGGGACTTTGGATAGTATCACCTTGACTATTTAGCTTTCTGCATGTGAAAGAGAACCGTATTTACACAGGGCCAAACAACAACATCTGTATACTA
>VZTL01063131.1:0-11713 GCA_013400535.1 Scopus umbretta
GGACAGAGCTCTGAGCAACCTCATCTTGTCGAAGATGTCCCTGCTCGTTGCAGGGGGATTGGACTAGATGACCTTTAAAGGTCCCTTCCAACCCAAATTATTCTATGACTCTAATAAGCGAAAATACAGACCTTGTTTGATTTTTCAGTCTAGCTAGTAATGTTGATGTTTGGGGAAAGGTGGCAGATCCTCATTTTTTAAGGGCCATGAGCATTGTCTGTCTACCGTTCTTGCCACTGGCCTCTAATTTTTTTCAGTTCAGACAATGCCCATCATAAACTTTAACCTCAGTGTATTTGCTCAGTCTTCAAATCCACTTTCATGCTGTCCCATAAGTCTGGGACTTCCTCTTGCCACAGCATGCATGCTTCCTTCCCCACTTCTTTTAAAACCCTTCTTACGGCCACTTCTTCCAAGAACTGCACGGATATTAATAGCATTACATTATCTTTTAACCTTCCTGTGCTCTCAGAAAACATTTCTCTTTGTTTCTTTTTCCCCCTCCATCTACTCAGATTTCTTTCTATTTTTGTTATCTTTGAAGAAGGAAACATTGTGCTAATTATGTTTGTAAGTCACCTTAACCAGTAAAATGTCATGCTTTCCCTAAGTGTCAAATACTGCGAAACTGGGGCTATCTGTAGTACCAGCAAGTGCGGCCAATCTCTTGAGCCTGTGATTTTTAATAACAGGCTATGCCATGACAAAGCTGTGTGATCACCATGAGAACATGTGGTGGACACACACACACACGCACACTCATAAATCTATTAAATTTAAAACTGCAATCTCTCTCTGAAGTTATACTTTCTTTCCTCTGGCCCAGTTTTGCATTATGTTTTTTCTTGATTAGAATTGCCAGGTATGAAAAAAGATGAATTTAGAAAGATAAATAGAAGCAGATATTGAACAAAGCTATTTAGCACAAAATGGAGACACGCAGGCCATGCGTTAGGGGGACACCCTTAGAGGTGCAAATCCTCACAAGCACAGATCTTAACTGCAGAGTGGGAGGTAGGACACTGCTTGGCATAAGACATGGTGGCAGAAAGACTTTTGAGGTTTTAGGGGAGAAAAAAGACAGCAATCCACAAGACTGAGTCAGAATATCACAGGATAGCATGAGCCTGGTTTTGATAAGACTAATCCTTTGCTGGAACGTCAAAGTCAAGGAGTCCCCAAATGATGCAGTTCAGAGAACCAAAGAAAGGAACCAGAAAATGGCTTTCTTACAGATAATTTCAGTTACAAATAAATGTAACATTTCATTAGCTTACTAATATTAGAAAATAAGCAGGCCATTGAATGCATGGAAATACATGCACACCATACCTAAATGACATAATTTGAACTTCCATATCTCAGTTTGAAGAAGCAGCAAACGTGTATTTGCAGTCGTCTGTTTTGGTATGTTAATCTGTTGTTCGGCAGCATTTGTGTGCACAGCTGCACAATAGCTTAGTGGGGATTCAGTGTAAATTTAGAAATGTTTCACTGAGACACAATTTAAAATAATACAAGTAGGCAAGCTGTACTTGTGTATAGACACATAGCTACAGCTGTAGCTATATAGTAGACCCATAGATCTAGATACATAGATCTATAGGTGTATATAGCAGTTATGCTTGTGTATACATATATACATACATGGGGTGGGGGGAGGAGAGAGAGAATGGGCACAAGCTGAGGCACAAGAGGGTTGCTCTGAATGTCAGGAAACACTTTTTCACTGTGGGTGACCAAGCACTGACACAGGTCACCCAGGGAAGTTGTGGGGTCTCCATCCTTGGAGATATGCAAAACTCATCCAGACAGAGTCCTGGGCAACCAGCTCTAGGTGGCCCTGCTTAAGAAGGGAGGTTGGAGCAGATGACCTCCGGAGGTCCTTTCCAACCTCAGCCATTCTGGTAGGTTATTTTCAGCGTCTGCCATAGTAATATGACCCCTATTACCATTGTGTAAATGCTTCACAAGTTTTAATCCGCGTGTGCTTTCAGCACCCTGTGAGTTAGAATAAAGGTTGGGCTAATTCTTTTTTGTAAAATTTATCAGCATCTTATAAGTGGGGAGTGAAGGTTGAAAGAGAATTTTCAAGTGGGCCTGTTTCAGAGATGGCATTTGGGTCTTTGATTTCCCTGGCTTCTTTCAAAATCCCAACTTCAGTTGCACTGACTGTGGAGCCTAGGGCTGTAAGTCATACACAGCAGAGAAACAGAAGTGAATTTTGATCTCCAGGTCCCAAGTGAATACTCTGAGCTTCTCCTAGAACTTTTCTGTTGCGAAATAATGCACAAACTTGTAAAATCTCTTTTTAAGTGTGATTTCAAAGTACCTCACTTAAATAGTTACTACAGAAAACAAAAAACGGTAAGAGTAAGGACTCTGGAATGACATGTTACAGGAGTGTGAACTGGAAGACTTAATGCTAGCCAGCTTTATATGCCTGTATTCCTCTTCCTTGGGCCTTCCCTATTTTTTTTCAGCCAGCTGTGCTGTTTGCTTCACAGTGTAGTGCATTTTCTTCCAGGTGGGAGAATAAAGCACTGGATCTTTCTGTTACAGCTGAAATATCAAGCCAAACAAATAATACACTTAAATGCAATACATTGTTATGGTAAGGGCTGATTCATGTGACAGGATTGATTCCCCCCCCCACCCCCCTTCTGATTTTAGTTCAAGGACAGCATGAGTCAGCTAGACCAACAGGTAGTGAAAAATTGGAAGTTGTATTTGCAAAGGAAAAAAAAAGGATATTGGAGTGCTTTTGTTTCTCAGTAATAGAAATATTCTACTTACTGGTATTATTCTTTGCCACAGGTTTTATCGATTTTATCTAAACTTTTTTTCAAAATTACAACAGAAGTTTTTCATTTAAAGTATTTCAGCTAAAAGAAATATGGAACATAATTCAAAAGTTATACTGAAATCTATTTCCAAGAAGTGAAACATTACACTGGGCAGATGAGTTGGGAAATAGTAAACTAGGTCAGTGTAGTAGAGTTGCTTTGGCCTGGGCTGTAGACAGATAAAATTGTACATTAAAAATAGGAAATTAGCTTGGAAGGCAACAGTGAAGCTTAAAAAAAAAAAACCACAAATCATCAGCATACCTGGTATGTTCTCTAAAAGCCATGTAAATCCAGCGCCAGAACTTACAGCTTTCAATTTCAGATTTCATTTGGTCCAAATGGGAGATTACCAAATACAGGTAACAGAACTTGCCACAGAATAGTGGTTTTGAAGAGAGACAGTTCTGTTACCTACTCAGAGTTTTCCTGAAGTTTCCGAAACTCTTCCAGTGAGAGAAACTCCTGAACATTTCTAATGTCAAGTTTCTATTCTGATAGCAAAAGCAGACAGCACAGACAGCTTTCTAATTGCCATTATTTTAGTAAAGCCAAATTTGTGACCCATATTAACTACAAATACAAGACCATTTTCCCATGACATAATATGTACCTTTGAAGTCAACTAGAAATCTCTCTGCCTTTTAGTACTCATCATCTTGTTTTTCCCATGTGGAGCAACTGTGACTCATATTACAGTAGAAAGCACATTTTTAAGCATTCTATCCCGTAATATCTTTGTACCTCTACATTTTTGTCCCCACTCAGAGACTATGAAGAAGATATTTCAAGAAAAGGGCATCTTGGCAGGAGACGAAAGAGCTTTTAAACCACATCTGACCTTCATGAAGTTGTCAAAATCAACGCAGCTACGTAAGCAGGTGAGCTCACATTTCACATAGCTCAGCAGCAATATAGAAAGTTTAATTTGGAGGCAAACAAAGCAGTTGCTTATGCTATAGCATCATGCGTTCTACTTTGTAACCAGCTGAAGAGGTAAGACTTGGAAATACTGATTTTTTTAGAAAAAATAGTTAGTGCATCTACCATATAAACAGTAGTCCTGTACTGTAACTTTAAGTTACCACTCTTTATATTCTCGGTACAGTAATATCGTGGTCTGTTTTCTTTTGTGAAACTATGCAAGACAAAAGGATGAAATTACTTGTTCAAAATTACAGAATTATTATTAGGGTGTAGATTATATGCATGCACTTTCTTTGGATAGTTTTGTTTTGTTACTGTATAGGAGAAAATAAGCAAATAAACAGTGGAATTTATATTTGTATTATGCATAATGTGCACACTGTCAGTTCCCTCTGTTAAATATGCTTTGGTGAATTTCAGAGTAGTGATGGAACACATCTTTTATAGTCTGTCTTGCAGGCAGTTATTTCTGGCCTATTTATTAGCTTTTTTGACAAAACCAATACGTAAAAGTAGGTTATAACTGTGGTGATAAATATATAGAAACAATACTAGTATATCTAGTTTTTTATTTCATACTGATTTAACAGTAATATTGTATTATTTAATATAAGGTATATCTCCATAACATTTTTTTGCTGATGTTGTATAGAATGCTTTACGTGATCCTTTAACATTGACCAGGAAAATAACTTTCAGAAAAAATATATTTTAAAATAAGAATTAAAGTACATAATACAAATATTTTAAGTTGATTTTTTTCCTTAATAGTAAGCACTAAAGAAAAATACTTTAAAATTTCATTAGAAATAAGCCTAAAAATGCTGAAGGTGCACATTTTAATTAAGTAGTGTTGTGAAATCAGTTGGAAGAAGGCAGTGAGATTTCAGATACATCAAGAAACTTCCAGGGCACACATACTTGCACTGAAACAGAAATAAGGACTTGTCCACAGGTTGTAGACGGTATATTATAGCTGTTAAATTTGTAAGCTCATATAAGCTTTTGCTTATGTTAACAGTTGTTTTTTAAAACACTCATTTTAAAAATCCACAGCTCTTCTAGAATATCAGCTGTTCAGTAATTTAACTGTTAGGTTAAAACATCTGAGACAATCAGGGTGGTTTTTTTGCCATTCTGCTTTTGGTTGGTTTTTTGGCTGGTTGGTTGGTTTGTTTACATTTATCTACCTTGCATGAACTATTAGCCAGTATGCGTACTTTCTGTGTTCTGATATTCACTGCTGCTGACAGAACCAGGTCAGTGTCATTCCAAATCATCTTCCTTAGTCCTTCATAATGCTGGATAATGCATACGGTATTCTAAAGATACACTGTATAGAAAGATACTATATATTCAAAATCTGTAAATTATTTTATCAGGAATTTTTCTTTGTCAGTCCACTGGCAGGCATAAGCATCGGTCTTTACTATCACTTTTTATTTCATTGTGTCCGTGCATTTAGTGAGATAGTTTCATGCACTTACTGAAACCAGTAAACAAAAACATGAAACATAAAAGGAATAACTGTGTTGTAGTACACTTTAATATAATGCCTAATTGCATTTTCAGATCGTATAACAGTATGAAAAACCAGAAAGGGGGAGTGGATAAAGATTACATGAGAAACCACATAAAAGAGCAAATAGAACTGAAGTAGTTGGTATAGTTCACAGCTATAGCTTTATAACTATATTAATATTTTTTTACATGTAAGTTTTCTTACTTGAAGCAATACTCTGTTAAGCCACTCTCCTCGTAATGACGTCTAAATTCCACCAAAGTTATCTGGGGGACAAAAAAAAATCTGTTTTTCAAACCTTACTATAGCTACAGGCATTTTTGAAATGCATATATTCTGAGAAGACTTTAACTTTCCCAAATTGTTGCTGATATTTACAAAGCAAAGAGTCTGAGAGTTCAAAATTAATAAAGATCTCAAGAAATCACCTTTCCACTTTGAAGGCACAGCATTAAGCTAAAAATGGTAACTGCAAAAATCTTGGAAACAGACATTGATAAAGGATAAGAATGTGAGATAAAAGTGGGTTAGAAAAGAGCTATCTGGGCTACTGTACCCCCTTCAGCTTCTCTGGTTACAGAACTTATTTACCGATTCAGAAGTGGGAGTAACTCATTCTTCATGGTTCGTCGGACAATTCTGAGATCAAACACGCCACTGCAAACTTCCCCAAAATAAGGAGGTGCAGTGTGCCTCTAGGTGTCCTTGTGGAAGGAGATAAAAGGATATAATTTACTTTAGCTATTTCCACAACTGATTGTTTGAATGATAAGAATCTTGAGTTAGTATCATTATCTTCTATAGAAAGAACCTAATGAAACACAATGAAAGAAACAACTGGAGTTTTGCACTTGAAGATAAGGTTTCTATTTCTGCTTCCCTCACTAGCCTGCTATGCTGCCACAGGTCAGTCACAACCCCTCTGCTTTTCATCCGTCCAGACTGCTGTTTATTTCGGGGTGTGTTGTGAAGCACACTTGATAAATGCTGTATGACATTTGGAGATCCTTTGATACCTAGTGCTGCCAGAACTGCAAATACGGTGAAACAGATTTCAGAAGCAGAAGATGGCTGGCAGCTAAATTGCTCTGATGGCATCTGCTTAATTAGTAAGGAGTGTATCCTTAGCCTAGAGAGTGGCTGACAAGAAAAAAATGCCAAAAATATAATTTATGAATATTTAATTCCATACGGTGTATCTTTAGAATGCTGTATGTATAATTAGTAAAAGAGAATATATTAGTGAGGAAAGTAATTTGTATTTACAGCACTTTCAAGTGTTGTACAAGGCCTGGTTTACTGTTACCATTCAACTTCAATGGTAACATTGTCAAGATGCTAGATATTATTTTGCGGACAGTATTATTATGATTGCACTGCAAATAGCAGTAACTGCATGATTCAGTAATTTATTCTTGTATTTTTTAATGTAAATTATGTTAAACTTTTGCCACTATCCTAGTTTCATATAGAGATAACATAAGGTACTTATTTTGTTGTTGTTGTAGTAGTAGTAGTAGTAGTAGTAGTAGTAGTAGTAGTAATAATAATAATAATAATAATAATAATAATAATAATAATTCCTTCATCATAAAGGAGGAAATTCCACACTGAATAAAACCCAAAGCAGTGTCTCCAAATTAAAATCTTTTTGATGTACACTCACATTCCTCTTTTTGCTATCTTCAGCTAGACATACCAGATAAGATGTTTAATACTGATAATTATGAAGGTAATTACTTTTTTCTCATGTAAATTTTCTCTCAAATTATGTGACTTTAATATTTTTGGCTTCTTGAAATCAAATGTAGCTGAAGAGAGATGTAGTATATCTCTGATGTCTTTTATTAGCCAGACTGTAAGCAGTTAGGGCAAGTTTTGGCAGTCAGACAATAAGCTATCTATTGTCTTTTCTATCTTAGATAAGGAATCTCAGGCACTTACCTTGTTGCAGGAAAGGTTATTCTATAGTACTTACATATCATGTCTCCTGCTTCATCAATCTGTTAATTAATTTTTGTTTCATATGCATACATCAAATGCTATGTTCAGTGAAGATCCTTTGCATGACAAGAGAAGTGAAAGGGAATTCTCCCCTTCTGGTATTATTCCGCTAACGTTAAGTTTTACTCGGTACTCAAAAGTAGAATATAAAATGTGAATTTCTGTCCTATATCCCTAGTATAGTTTTCAGTTTTCTAGATTTGTAATTTTGCTTTTATTTATACCCATATGGCATAGACACATAGTCGTACCATCTAAAACCTTACAGGAAGAGAGTGATTCTCAGTAAAACCAAAGCACTTCCCCTGTTTATCAGTCCCCACGGATTCTGACCTCCAGCATTCTTTTTATAATAACTACTGGGATCTCTGGCATTTTGGACAGAAATGCTGGTATAAGAAAAGCACAGAGCTCATTAAATCCCTCTGTATTTCCTTTTATCAGCGTCTATGTCAGTGGTTTGTGTTGTGACAACTGTTACTTGCCGATATGGGAGTCTGAAGCACATACTTACTTGCAATCTTTGATGCGGATCCTCAAATGTCTGAAACAATCACTTTGGCACAATACAAAACAATAAACACTTTGCTTTCACAGTCTTATGAGACCAGCAGAAATGTTTTGGGATTTTTCCACTGTATTTTTTAATCTGAAGATGTAACAACAGGGGCAGAAAATGCACAAACTGGGTGACCCAACAGCTGGAAGAGGTTCTCCTCTTTCAGTCTTCCTGCATTATCATTCACCATATTGCAGATATATGTAACTACAGTACTTGTTTTAAACAAGAAGAAGAAGAAGAAAGGACATAACTGTAGACAGTTTGTTACAAGCTAAATGTAGTGTGAGGTGTTAGTCATAGTGATCATTCTTTAAATTACCAAACTCTCCTACTGAACACAGTAGATATGATGTAATTATGCTTTTACACATACCCCTGTTACAGGACTGAGGCTGCAGAAGGCAGCACCTCTTTATGCATGAACTCTTCTAAGTCCACATGGGGATCATCAAGGTCTAGGCAAAGAAACTTTTCCACAACAGACTTGCATTTTTCCATCCGATCTCCTTTTGAAGGATGATCAATACGTTTGATAGCTTTTCCATTGCGAATCAGTTCTGACACTTCCACTCCTCTTTCAATAATTTTGGCTGGCATTCCTGCTAATGCAGCGATGTTGGCAGCATGACTAACGGTGGACATGCCCTGTTTGATCTGATAGAAAAATATCAACTCATCTCCATCTTGGTGGGTCTCCATGGTCAGGTACTCCAGAAGAGGTGTGTCAGGCAGGAGTTCTAGCTGCATTAAACTGTGAAAATTTGTGGAGATAAAGACCTGCGGACACTGTGTTCCTTGACTGATCCAGTACCTCAGGACAGCAGCCAGAAGGGACAGGCCATCCAGTGTGTTGGTCCCTTTACCAAACTCATCAATAAGTACCAAGGACCTCTCTGTGGCATTGTTTACTGCCTTGGCAACCTGGTTAAGATCAATCATGAAAGTGGAGAGCCCTACAGAAACTGATTCCCTGCTGTGGATTCTTGTGTAAATCCCATCAATTATTCCAATCTCTGCCTCTGCTGCAGGAACATAACTGCCAATTAGAGCCATGAATACTATAAGACCTACTTGCTTCAAGTAGACACTCTTTCCAGATGAGTTGGGCCCTGTGATGATCTTTATCCGTCTGGTAGCCTCGCCACTGTTCACGGGATTGGCCACAAAAGTCTTTGCACATAGTTCCATGAGTGGATGTCTTCCACCCTTGATGTGGAAGCCATGACGGTGAGTGAAGCGTGGCCGGCAATAGGCATTCTCCCGGGCCATCACTGCCAAAGCTAGCAGCACATCTAGGTGTGCAGTATACTCAATCACACTGTTAAGCACTTCAGACTTCTCCAAGATCTTTGTCTGCAGCTGGTGCATAATAAGTGTTTCCTGGTCTCTGATCTCACAGTGCAAGTCACCCAGCAGGCTGTCTAGCTCCTTCGTCCTAGCACTTCTGTAGTGCAGTTTGTCCTCTGACAAGAACATGAAGTCCAAGCCTTCGATTTCAAAGTCACTCTTATCCATCATAGTTGGTAGCCGTGGAATGGAGAGAAGGAACCCAATCAAAGGAATGTAGATCACACAACAGGAGGGAATATGATTGTCTAAGGTCTCCAGTTCTTTTCGTGCCACTTCTGTAAGGAAGTCTGACAGTCCCATCAGCTTTCGTTTCTTCTCATCGATGGTGGGGTCCACGTTGGGTCTAACAGTGAAGCGGTTCTCTGAGATGCTGCCTTCAAAGTCCACCACTTTGCTGATTAGACTAGCAATGTAGTGCAGATCATCAGTGAAGACACGCGAAATAGTCTGAAAGAGTTCAATAGTGTTGGGCAGAGAACGACACGTGTCTCTAAGGCACACTGCGCTGTACACTGTCTTATAGAGTGCCTGCCAGTCACTAACTTTTGTGTGGGAAAGAGTCATTCTCTTCAGAATAAGAGGCACATTTTTAATATTCTTGAGGCAACCTTGAAGAGTGAGGACTGTTTCATGGTTCTGAGCCAGCAGGAAGAAATGGATAACATCTAGCCGTTTGTTCAGCTCTGTCAGGTTCCGAGTAGGCCGTGTGAGCCACAGCCTCAGCAGTTTTTCTCCCCATTTGCACCTGCAACGGTTTAAAATTCCATATAAACTGAATCCTTCCTTTAATCCACTGGACAGTTTGTACACAGAAGGATGGATATCGCTTTTAAATATCTGCAGGACACAGTAAGTGTCTTGGTCCATATTGACAGTATCTGACAGTACAAACTTTTTAAAGGCCAAAATAGGAACTGCAATAGTGCTTTCTTCAAGCTCAACTCCAACCCTTCTCCTGTCTAGGAACTTAAGGAGTCCCCCTAGGGCTCGTATCATGAGTGGGCTCTCAAAAGGGATGATTGAGGACAAGTAGAGAATTTTCTCTGTTGCAGTCATATGAGAGGGGATAAATGGAAATTGCCTAGATAGGATCCGCTGCTTGCTGACTTCTAGGCCAAAATCTATGTTAGGAAACAGGACAATTTCTGGTTTTCCTCTATCCTTATCACCAGCAGTAGCTGTTAGGTCAGTCAGGAATTTGGCAATATTCTGGTCCTGTTTTGCACTGGTCACTAAGCATTGAGGATTAACTTCCCCAATCACTTTATACAGTAGCTTGAGGTCTTCATTATCAGGTGTATCAGGCATGAAGTAGACTGAGCAATCTTCTGTATCATAATACGTAATTGCAAGCTGCCCTGCATACCACAAAACAGACATGTGTGTCTCAGAGCACTCTTCGTCCTCTTGTTCAGGCCTAAGCGGTGGTGGCAAGGCGCAACTTGTGGCCGATGTGGCACTCATTCTGTTGGAGAAAGATACTTTCATTCATAACTCATCCAAAAAGTCCTGAGAAGTAACTGTAATTGACAACAGCAGGTTAACACTCATTCTTCCATCCCTGGAGAAACTAAGATGCTACCAGGAATTAAAGACAGATGTTACCTGTTCAAGTGAAAAGATGCAGCCAGTAACTACAGCTGCCATCTTGCTTCCAAGCAACGTGTGGGTGAGCTAACTACCAGCAATACTGGAATAGTTTTACAGTTTTTCTTTTCTTTTATTTTAGTGGAGTACTTTATTTGATTTTAGTAAGTATATATGCATGCCCAAATACACGTAAATATAGTAATGAACATGCACATGTATATACACATACAAAGTCATCCTCAGATGTACGGGACACCCACGTGCGCTGACCAGTGCTCCTCACAACAGTGCAGCCACATAAACTGGTCATCGTTTCAGGGTCCTACCCCGGTATTTATCCAGCACCAAGACGTAGTACCGCTTTCTGTACAAGTACATAACGTACTGCTGCAGGGATCAACCATACCAAGCAGTTTCCCCTACGGAGTCCGCAGTCGCTGTCAGCAACACACTCCTAACCCTCTCCCAAATCTTCCCCCCTCTGCTCGCCCTCCTCACCACAGACGGGCAGCTCGTCTCGGCTGCTGCGTCTCCCAGCAGCCCCAAAATTTTACCTTGACCCCCGTCCCCTCCCTCTCCGGGCCGCTGCTTTGGCGCTCCCTGCGCTCAGGCCTCCCCGCCGCCGGGTCTCGTCAGGAAGGCGCCGCGCCGTGCCGCCGAGCCCCGTCTCCACAGCCCGGCCGCCATGCCGCCCGCGCCCCTGCCGCGCCGCCGGTCGCTGCCGGTCGCCCGGCCCACAGCAGCCCGCTCCCGGCAGCCGGCCCCAGCCTCCTTGCGGGGGATGGAACCTCAACCTCCCTTGCGGCCTCCCGGCTGAATGGGAGCACCCCTCTCCTCGGCGCTCGGGCTGCTCCCGCCAGCCCCTGCCCCGTCCCCGGGAGCGGCTCCCCCCCCCCCCCCCCCGCCTCCTCA
>VZTL01063131.1:12791-37456 GCA_013400535.1 Scopus umbretta
TAGTGTATCACAAGCATAACTCAATTCCTGAGCATTCAGCATTTGATTCACACCTTACAAATCTGTTTTTGACAACCAACATCCCAACCTCTTGTAAATGCTATTTTTTTATTGGAGCGTGAAGAGATGATTTTGATCTTTCCCTCATTTTGTTCCATGAGTACTCAAGCCTTCACATTTTGACAAGTGTTCTTCTGGCTGAAAAGGTCTTTTTTTATTACTGATTGATGTCTAAATGTGTTTCAAAGAACTGTCAGCCGAAACGCAAAGAAGGAAGATTTAACTTCAAAATAACCTTAGTACAGAAGGACTAATCTAGCCATAGAATATCAAATTTTAAATAATGACAATGAGGCTGGAATAAATCTAGACTTGCAAGGAGGTCGTGTACCCGAAATGAAAAGCATCCACCACTAGATGTCATTGTTTCAGCGATTAAAGAAATGGAAAGACATTTCTGACCTTCCCTAAATTAGACTTTAGGGGACCCTTTAGTAAAGGGAACCAAAAGTCTCTGAATTAACCAAATTTGCAGGTACTTAAGCAAAGTGCTTCTGAAGTCAATAATTCTGTACCTAAGTAAAAGCTCAGTAGACATACCACTACTGAGCCCATCTTGCATATGAGTAATTGTAAACGAAGGATCACAAGAAGTGCGTGAGTGTGATGCTCAGATGAACGGATATAGCGTAAGGGTGTGAGGAAGGAGACAGCTTCTGTCCCCTTTAGGGCATCTGGTGAGGACCTTCTCAGTGCAGAAGGGGATAATAAGAAAAGGAGGAAGCCCTAAACAACACATACAGAGACACAAACCTGACCAGCGTAGGATAAAGGAGGCAGTAGTGAGAGCCAAAGCCGGTCAGCCACACAGACTGATAAGGGCATGCAGAGCATGGGGATGGTTTTTCAGTAGGATTGTCTGGTTGAGGACCTTGTCAAATGGGATGGCAAAGGAAAGGGGGAAGCCATAAACAAAACATACAGAGACGCAAACTCGTCAAACATAACAGACAAAACCAAGAAGCAAACCTTGTCAGTCACACTAATTGATGGGCTGTCAAGAAACCTCAGGCAAATCGGGACTTTGCAGCTGTTGGGGATGTAAAGCTGAGGGTCCAGTGTGTTGGGGGGGATGGTGGGACTGTGCAAACTGATTGGGGATGTTCAGGGGAAGGGGATGGGGAGGAACAAAAGGTGGAGTGGACAGAATGGGGTGTAAAAGGGGCCAGTCCTGTGTAAAACGGGGCTGGTGGGCATGCTTGTCTGACTGAGCCCATATGCTGGGAGCAAATGTCTGTATCTTCCCCAAACCGGGTGTGTGTGAGGGGGGTGGATGTTCACTACCAAACCTCAAGCTGGACCAGCTGGCAAGCGGGGGACGTGTGGGGTGGGTAAGGGGACCTGGGATCTGGGCAGGGCTGCTGGGCAGACAGAGGGGCCGTGACAGTGCTTGGGGGATGCACAAATGTGTGTGTGCTTGTGACCCTGGAGAGTCATGTGCGCGCATGCACTAGTGACCTTCTGTCTCTGCTGGGGGCTGTCCACGCTTGTGTTTTATGTGAGCCGTGTATGTGGGTGTGTTGAAGGCAGCGCCTTGTCTGTGGCAGCCTGTGTAGCCGGCCGTGTCCATGTCCTCTGAGCATGTTTATGTGTCTCTGGGATGTGCAAGCAGCAGGTACATCCATCAGAGACCCTGGGTCCCTGGGCTCCAGCAGCCGGGCAGCAGGGAGCCCTGGGCTGGAGGTGCTGGAGGCAGTGGTCGCTCCTAACATCCTTTAGCATATAGTAACAATTTTTAAAAAGCAAAGAGCATTCTGCTGAGGTAGATTGATGGAGAAAATACTGATTTGCTACAGAGATCGTCTGTTTTTATTGAAAATACAATGGAATGAGGAGCCCTAAACTCTTAAAATAACTACTGAAATGAAGTTTTCTGAAAACAGCCTAGTAGGATATTTATGTTCCACTTTGTATATGCAAAACTACATAATGATACTGATATTCTAGATCACTGTAAGTTTTTTAGGTTTGCTGAGACATTTTCCAGTTTGGAGATTTTAAAGACCCAGAAAACCACCCTTGACAAACATTTGAGATTCTTCCTTGTAGTAGCGTGCCCGGTGATGACAGCAGGAATAATTTCCGGTTACATGTGCCATGAAGACTGTTGCAAACCGTTGGAAGTTAAAGCACTTGTAGCACTGTGTATGTTGATGTTTCCTACAGGACTGAAAAGGGAGGGGTAGAAAGAAGGTGTAATGACACTTTTATTTCCTTGTTTAATTTCTGTAGGAGACAGTGCTTAACTAAAACAGAAGATCTGGCACATTATTGTTTCAGTATTCTTTTTGCATTTTGCAGTGGTTTTCCACCCTAACTATACCTCTGATTAAAATGAAAACTATAAGAATTATATATGAAAATTCAGTCTTCTAATAGAATGCCTAATTGAATTTTATGTTGCTATTTAAAGGTGAAAAAAATTGATTCAAGCCTGTATGAAGATTTTAAAAGCCATTATTTTGGAGAGGAAATTCTACACCGCCTAGATCTTTGCTCCATGTTGAAAAAAAAGCAACCGAATGGTTACTACTACTGTGAGTCCTCTATTGTTTTTGGTAAGTACATCTTCATTTTCCTCTTCTATCAATTGTCTCTATAAGTTATATGCCTGAAAAGCCTTTTTTTTCTGCAGTGTATGTTAGGCAATTCTTAGAACAATATCCATGGAGTCTGACAGAAGTCTGTCCTTTAATCCTGGCTCTGCAGCAACACTGTGCAGTGCTTCTTGCTGACAGCTAAAGTTTTATGTTCAACTATCCGTCCCCAGAATTCAGTTCCATTTTTCATCCTAAAATGAGAGTTTAAGATAAGTGAGATGTATCACTCTCCAGAGCTGCTCATCTCTCTCTTGACTGTGAAGACAGCCTGTGTGACTAAATTAGATTAGATGCGGTAATTATAGATGATTAAAGTTAAGTGAAATGTCTCTGGTTTGGCAGAGATGTGACCTCACTTGCACTATATTCATATAGAGAGAGAATTTCAGTGGTATAACAAATTTCATAATAACTGTTCAGAATACCATCAAGACTTTAAACACTGTACAGACACTTCGCCTAGATCATTACAATGCTAGAAATCACAGTTGTGTCTTCCTGTTTTATCTGAACAGAAGCTTCACATTCCTGTGATTGATATTCTAGGCTTGTCTTTTCATTTCTGCCACAAGTTGTGAATAGCTGGAACGTCAGGTGGTACCCATGGAAGGTCTGTGGACTGAGAGACTATGGAATAATAGCTTGTACAATAAAACTCTGTGATGGTTAGATCCTAGTAACTGATAGTGGATCTTGGGGCTGCTGTTAGTCATATTAAAAACATGAGTTAAAACACTCTAAATGGAATAACTAGAGAATGTTGAGGATTTTTTCTTAAATGCAGTCACCCCTTTAAACCTAGGAGTATATTTTGTGATGTGTTGGGAATATCTTTAAAAATACCATTCCTGCACCTGCATATCTTTAAGAAATCGCATGGGAAGATGGTCAAGTAATAATACAGCAAAATACAAAGCTCTTTTTTATTGATTGCTTTTTTTCACCTATCCTAATTAGGCTAATTCTTTATATGCATCATGTTAGAGGTGAGTCTCAAAAGACAGGTTTATAGCAGGGAACAGGTCATGATATTTGGAGGTCAGTTTATATTTTCTCTTCTTTGTACTGGCACAGATTCGTTTTTTATGATTTTGGGATTATGGGTTTTTTTTGCTGCAGTCATGTCAAAGGTTGAGTGTAGTGGTGTTGGAAGACATGGGATACTGAAATTCATACCAAAAGTTCATGTGAACACTTAACTTTGTCTTTTTTCTTTAGAAATAGAAATTTAGAAATAGAGCAAAACTCTGTTTGGCATGTTGTCAATGAGCAATAGCTCCATCTCAACAAGAATATGGACAGTCTTAGTAAAGCAAAGTCTCAACTTTGACCTATGTAATGAAAACAGAACATCTGTTCTTGTATAGGTCCTCTAATCATAGGAAAGAAATATGAAAAATCTTTTACAAGGAGCCTTAACAATAAAGTGCTTACTTAAAGACTATGATAAATTTGTTCTCATATACCTTGCAACATTTCCCAGATTTCCGGTCATAAGCAGAAATATATATAAAAAAAAAAGTGACCAGAAAGCATTCCAACAAGCAAATTATTCAGTGGATCCAACATTTTCCACTCCAAAGCATACTAGCCTTAGTAATGAAAATATTCATGACCAAGGAATGATCATATCCTCAGAAAGAAAGAACAAAACATGCAACATCAGGGAAATCTTCCAAGACCGTTGCCATCACAACTAGCTGAATAGAAATGTCTTCACTGAAATCTTTTCTCCTGTGGACAGTTTTAAAGGAAAGCCCTGTCTTCATTCTTAAGTAATAAGGAATCTCAAAAAGATGAAAACTTGTATTTGTTATGAAGATACATCCTTAAGGACTAAGAAGTCTCAAAAAGATGAAAAATTCTCTATGTTATGAAGATACATTGTTAAGGACTAAGAAATCTCAGGAAGATAAAGACTTTATGAAGGTATTGTGTCCATCCCCAAATTCTGCAAAACCTCTAAATGTATAATGAACATAAAATAAAAGGAAAACAACTGATCCAGGCACCTCTTCTAGTTGAGCTAATTTTGATGGGAAGATCCAACTTTCAAAGGCTTATAATTTACAGAAATAAGTGTGAATAATGCATTATATTCCACTTTTCCTAAGCACATATTGCTTTTTTCATCATCATAAAAACTATACCTGGTTAATAGGCAGGTTATACCTGGTGCCTCATCATCGCTGTTTCTCAGCTGCTTTTCAAGATCTGGATTGTTTCAGTCTTAATGCTATCGAAAGTAACACTATGTTGGAGACAAAGGGTGTTTGTGAACAGTTAGTACTATTTCTAAATTCCTGTTGTTTGGACCAGCTTTACATAAATACCACTATTAAAGGTCAGTGCTAGTTCCAGGACTCCATGTGGGGCTTTGGTGGCAACTTGATTTCTGCTTTTTGGTAACTTGCTTCCCTGTGCTGCAGCATTGCTGGTGGTGCTCAGATGGTTTTGAGGACTGTTTTGAGGACTTACGATTAAATACTTATACAATACTTTAAACATATCAGGCATTTTGCAAATGCTAACTATTATTTCCTGTTAATGTTTTTGTTTGCACTTAGGGCCACCTTTATTTAACTTAGGTAGGCTGTTGCAGAACAAATCAAAAGCAGTACAGAGGAAAAAAAAAGTGTAGGATGTCTGTTTAAATTAGTGATGCTATTGCAAAATCCAGACAAGTAAAAATTAAAATGAGATATATTTATAGATATCTATCTATCTATCTGTCTAAATAAATCATATTTATTACCTTGGGTTACACATATCTCAGAGTTATGTTTATGTCTGTGCATATAAGTATATATCTAATGTCTTCTGTACATGTTTGTACATTCAGATATCTATTTCTGTGCATCCAAATGCTTAGAGAAATAGAAATTACAAGATTATGTAACATGGTATAAAATTTTTCATTTGGGTGAAATTGAGGCTCCACTATCCACAAATACACTTCAGAATATTTTGGAATATGTATCTGGTTAAGGGATTTGATAAGTAACTCATCATAAATAAAAACTGTTTACTAGCATATCTGGTAGATATTGGCAGTGTGTTTTCAAAACATTTGTTAAATCTGTCTTCTTGAACTTGTCGTGTTACTGACATCTCAGAAAGCTAAAATGAGACAGTCAGTCTTCCAGCTGTCTTTTGAATACGACTCCCATTAAATAGTTTATAACAGCAGTCAATCAACTAGTATTCAAAGCAAGAATCAGATGCTTGTTTGGCTTTAACTCAATCGTGGTATGACAATGCGTAAAGAATTTATGGAAGTGTCATTTTCGTAGTCCGAACAGATTCTCCTCTGAATTATTTTTACATGAGTGCTATATCTGGCTTTCTCTAGCCATGGTATTTGAATGGATGATCTTCATTGATGCCACATTAAGAAAATGTAGTGTTACTATCCCCACTTTTTTCAGTTCGATATGGACATAGATGCATCTTGCCCAAATACATACATCTAATTTTTCTGGTTTTGTACACGTTAATATCTATTTATCTAAAGCCAGTAGGAGAAAGAAAACAGCTATATTGGAACAAAGTTTAAATTACTTATTTTTTTAATTTCAGGGAAGAAACTATATTTTAATGAATTTTGAAAAACTAATTTTAAAATGTGATTGGAATAGGGTTTTTAGTAACTATAGGTGGCTAGGGTGTTAAAATAAACACAGGAGGGAGTTAATGTGGTTCTATTAAAACCTCAGAAACAGTGAAATTTGAAAATTACTTAATACAGACAAAACACTGTATGTAGCTCTAGTTCCTTCTGTGTGTCCGTGTACTCAAGCATCTTCTTTCCTTGAAGTGCACAGAAAATATGAAAACAGTATTTACTTTTTGTTACCTAGAGTTTGGGCCAGACTTGAGCATTATGCATCTAATAAGATGAAAAGATCTAAAAAGGTATCAGAACTAATGTTAGAAACAGAAATCCATACAAAACAAAGAATTTCATACTACCATAACTAATAAGTGCCACAACACATATCAGCTTGGTAGCTGTGCATTTTAAAAGCATGTTTAAAACCAAGGAGGCATAAAAGCTTGATATGAATAAAGGCTGCGGTGAAACACCTGCTGAGCTGTAGCAATATGCACAGCAGGTAAACAGGCTTTGACAATATGTTACAGAGCAGCATCCGCTATCTTCAGCAGAGTGTACCGACATCTGTGCCAGATCTCTCTGCATCTGCGTGCCAGCACCACAGGGTATGTATTCAGGAGTTAAAATTTGACGTGACGGTCACAATAATGTTGAAGCTTCATCCTCAGAATCAAGTTCTGTTTATTCTTTAAAGCAAACACAACAGCAAGCCAACAAAGTGTCCTTCTTCAGAGCACCCACCTCATGGCAGCTGTTGTGTGTCACATCAAATCCCAAAGACGACCAGCGAATGCTGGAATGAGTTGAGCTTCTTAATATATACTCCTTCACCTAAATGATTGGTCGGTTCTTTATATCACCGTGAAAATGTTCATAGACCCTCTGACCATCAAAGGGAGTATTACATAAATCTTCTTATGTTAAATATGCCTTTAGCATTAAGTATATCACTTAAATATTTTCAGGATCCATTCATGAGCATTTTTCTAGACTTATTTCAAAGAAAATTTCTTTATAGTAATATAACGTAAAATGAGATTCTATACACATTAAGGAAAGTTATCACATGCCAAGGTATATTCAGCCTGTAAACTGTGATAAGGTTCCCTGAGTGGCTAGTAAGGAGAAGTTTATACATCAGACTTCCCCTGTGCTGTCTCTGAGGTAGAGAAACTCCAAGAAGTCTGTTCCTTGGTGGAAACCACCCAGCAGGTTCCTCTGACTTTCTGCACAGCCAGAACTCATATATCTGGAACGTATGCCAAGTTGGAGGTTAAAGCACTATTACAGTTCCCCTGAACCCTTGCAATCTATCAGTACCAATATGGAAACTGAAATATCAGACTACAAACATCTATTTTATCTTGATAAAACCATAACGATATGGCAAAAGCTAATGCTTCTTGCTGCTCAAATAATACCTCAAACAGATGCCTTTTTAAGTAGCAGAACATTGGTGGGTTGATTTATGTTTCAGTGGAACTATGTACAAGTTTGGTGTCCAGTCTGACCTTGTCATCAAGGTACCTTCTGAAACATCATCAAGGTACCTCTCTCTGAAATCGGAGACACCTACAAAAGTCATTCATCCCATCCTAAAATGTGTGTGTAAGACAGGCAAGATCTAAGAGGTGTCCAAGATAAGCAAGATGCGAGTCTAACATCTGTTACTTGAACAGTTGTTACTATTTGTTAATTAGCTTGCTTGTTAATTTATATATATATATATATAAAAGATACAAATTTTCAACTAAATGACAAAAAGATGCGTTATATTTGCAAGCTTCATGTTTCTGAGGGAGATCAATAACTATGAACGGAACATGATATGAACAATTTATTCTTGCAGACTGCTGCTGTTAGGCTAGTTGAATTGGTTAAGTAACTTTTTAGTTCCCTAAACTTTAATAACCTTGAATTAGGATTTAGTGGTGCAGTTTATGCTTCCATGTTACATTTTATGATATTAGCCAGGCAGGTGCCTAACACCCATGTCTCAAACAAAGAACGGGATGCTCCTGGTGGTACCTTGTATAAGAGCTCTCCAGACTGAAAAGAAGCTTGTCAGCAATAGGGTTTAGGGGTACCCACCAAGAAGAAAGAATCAGAAGAAAGAACAGAAGAAAAGACTCATCTGTATCTGAAACAGGAAATAGCTATGATAATATCACTTTATGAACTCAAAATAATACTGAGAAGAAATAGAAGACTGAAAATAAAAGAATTGGAAACAACTTGGTGGTTGGATAGATTGTCAACATCCCTTGGTTTGCTCTTTTCAAAAAATGCACTTACAGTGTCAAGCAAAAATACAGTAATATTTCACCTTCATCATCAAGGAAGAAGAGCGTTCACGTACAGTCTGCAATACTAAGTTTGCCCAATTTGTCTGAAATCTCTTTAAAGTGGAACTGGCTTAAATGAACATAAAGGCTTCCATTTGTCTCCTTTACATACTCTCCTGCTTCTCTGTCTACAGATGGTTTGACCTAAATGTGATTGATTTTATTCATACAGCAATTAAACATTTTCTCACATTGGAAACAGCAGTGGTGACCAAGTAAATGCTGTTTTGATTGTCCAGACCCTACATCCTCCAAAATTACACAGGCCAGGTGTTGGTTTCTTTTACTCTCCTCCTTACATGCATGACAGTGAATCACTTCTTCTGAAACAATGAATCACTCTTTGATTTTATCTGTTACCTGTCCTTCTTTCTTCTTTTTCTATAATTTCAGAATACCCCTAGGTCTGTTTCTTTCACTCCTTAATTTTTCTTTCCTTGATAATCTATTTGTAGACTAGCTTCTATCTTCTCTACTAACCACTCTTGAGTTTCTTGCATATCTGTGGCACTCCTCCTAAATTTTAGTTAATAATACGGCAGTCATACTGCTTTTGGAAAAAATGCCTTGGGCAGCTTCCCAAGGGGCTATTTCTTAACATTTGAAATCAGTGATTAATTCACAGTTTGTGGTGAGTTTATCCACAGCTGCTGCAATTTTGTGCGTGCAGTGTGCTAAATAACTCTTTGCATAAAAAGCAACAGGTATTGTGTGCTAATCAGTGAAGTCTTTCTCTAAAACACAATTTCTTAGCAAAGTCATGTGGTAGAATATTAACTTACAAAAATTATTCTTTTAAGCATGGCAGAGAAACACATTTTAGTTAATAACCTAGAAGCCAGGCTCTTTATGGACAGTGGCGATCCAGTGGTTTCTTACACACATCAGATATTTTCCATTCACTACTGAGAAGAGAGTGGTGGTCCCCTATTGGTTCCTTTTTGCTGGTCTTACATTAAAACTTGACGGATGTTCTCTTTAGTTCTAGTGACATATCTCATCTCATATTGCTACATTGGGCAGTTTCTTCTGTATTTGGTAGTTTTCTGCTGCCGAAACATTGACCGTTAGCATAATATTTTTCATAATGAGATAGCATTGTAATACAAATTTTGTAATACCAGTTATAACTTAAAAGCTATATTGATAAATTCTGTGTGGATAAGGAGGAGAACAAGCGGCTTGAGAGGGAAATAACCAATGTAAATATGGTTTGAAAGTAGAAATTTTAATTTCAGAATGATATTTCATTGTTTTGACAGCAAATTCTAATGTCCCTTTAATTCTAATGAGCTTTAATGTTGGCAAATGCGTTACAAACTTTTCATTAGAAAGTGACAGGGAGCTTTAAAGGCAGGAACACGATGTGTAGTATTCACTCACACGTCCCCTAATACTGAAAGTAAGTAAAACCTTCTCATCACCTTCCATGATTCTGTGATAAGTGATTTCTATAATTATGAGGTATGTAGTATTTGCTATGTTGTGCAGGGTAATTTTTGCAATTTTTTTTAAAAAATACCATAGTGTAATACTATCCTAATGGCTATTGTCCTTTTATTTTTCTGCAAAAAGTTGTTTGAAATAGTGCTGTGTTTCCATGCCAGAGCTGTTACCAGTAGTTGAAAATAAGATTTTCCACAAATGACACTCAAAAATACGTGCAGACAGTGGGATAAAACTGATGAAGTAAATCTGACAGGAAAACATAAAAGCATATTTGACATCAGTAAGAATGTGATTCTTGACTGAAAATTTAGTTGAGTATATAAAAAAGGCAGAATTGTTTTTTTCACAACATAACATTGTATGCTATAAAATACAATTTAATAACATCCAGCAGCTTTTTTGCCTCTTAAGTATTTCTGCTTTAAAGACATTTTTCCTCAAGCAGTCTTTGGTGTCCAAACAACTAATTTATTCCTAAATTTAATATATTAAAAATACATTGAAAATATGTAAAACATTAATTTCAAGATATGTTAATTGAAAAAAGTAGACAGACCACCTAGAATGTGAGGAATAAATTAAATATGTAATATTCTTTCATTGAATAGATCAGTAAAAGGTAATTACTTTTTATTCTTAAAATTTTCCTAGCTAGCATGTTGCTTTTGTTGATACGTATTTATCGTATACTCTTAACATCAAATGAAAGGTATGTTCTATCTACCGTAACTGAATTAAGTTCTTCTGCAGTTCCTGTGAGGAGTGTTTTTCAGTAGTTTGAAGGACAGGGAGTGAAAGGAAAACCAGTTTTCCATTGTTCAGATGTCACCATTTTTCAATTGTTTACGGTTAGTGCAGATCTGAAGAGCTTATCCAGTGTGCTGCATGTTTACACAGAGGGAGTCTACTAAGCTTCCTACCTAATCCCTGTGAGGTATTCTAAAATAAGACATGGTAGCAGATCAATAGAGATCAGTACTTCAGGAATAGTACAAACACTCACATAAAAATTTAGTTGTTGAGGAAAAGGGCTTTGTTTTGCTTAATACCACAACTTACGTTTCTCTTTCAGAACAGTACTCAACAATGAATAGAAACAGGTGATAATTTCATTTCCAGCAGTCTCCTTATTCTAGACTATACATAAAATATTTTTAAAACCCCTAGTATTTGTAAAAGTGGTTTCTTTTCAGTGGAAATAATTTCAAGATAAAATGTGACAAATTATAAAGAAGCATTGTTAATGTGGCATATACTGTCGTTTCTTGTTTCCTAGAAAGCAGCAATGCACTGTTTCTTACGGAAGCAGTAGAATGTAAGAGCAAGATTACATCAACCACGAGCTAAAACATGCCATTATTGTCTCAACAGTAGTCTGCCAAATTACTTGAAGTTTTAATCTGTTCTCAAACAGATCAGAAAGGACCATCACAGTACCTGCTGAATACATCATATGCAATCTTCTGTTTTTCAAACGAAGATTGAACATTTAAGCTCTGAATTAATTTTTAATGACAGGAGAGAAATCTGAAACACCTGTCCGTTTATAGGACAGTGACACAGATCTGTTGGGTACAAACTGTTGGGGGGTGTCACTCATGCAGTACAGAGAACTTTCTGGGAGGGTGCAACATACAGTTCATAAACGTGTTGCTTCATTATGTAGGTGAAAAGTTTCCATTTCTTCTTAGTGAAGTATGTCCGAGTCTGCATGTGGGCCCTTATTTGTCAGCCATCCTGCTGTGGACAGTCCAGCATTAGGCTTAATCCCCCTGCCCCACAGCTTGAAAATTTACCAGAGGACGTGGGTTAGGATAGAACCAAGGTGCCAAACATTGCCATTTACAGCTGGTAATAAATGGCTGAGCAATGCCTAAGAAGTAACTTATTTATGCTACCTTTCATGCTATGTGAACATTCCTCCACCGTTCCATAGCAAGATTAAATGTGTTAACCACTCATGACATAAACTATCTGATACTACTCTCATGGTTTAAGGTACCCCACCTGCTTGTGCTGTGAAACAGATGAAGGAGTACTCAAGATCAGGTGGAGATGACAATGCTTAAAGAAGATGCTATTCCTCTTTCTCTAGCGTTGGCTGCCGTCTCTAGGCTGATGTTACAGTGTTTAACTATGTACTAATTTCTACACAAGCATCAGTAAGTCAGGAGACTTATGTGGCCAAAGCTGTGTTACCAGACATAGGTCAAACATGCATGCATACTCATACTTATTAGACATATTTACAGATGTCTAAAGTTAGGCTTCCGTTTTTTTTTTTTTTGTTTCTAAACATGTCTACGCTGTATTATCGGAGTCAGTGTGGATTCACACTGCTTGCGTTCTGAGATACCTGGGTGCACATGGGTAGCACAGCGCTGAGCTTAACAGCTTGATTTGGCACCACAGATTCTGTTCACCTGGATTTGGGTCAGCTATGAGTATGGGAAGAGTGAGCTCTAGTCCTCTCTAGAATGCATGGCTTTACTTTAGGTAAATAGCTTGTTTTCTAGAGTGCTGAGACACTACATTTGACCCTTTGGCATATACTTTTTAAAACCTCTGCTCTAATTTCATGTTTTGCAAAGAGCAAGTTTGTCTTAAAGAATTCTGAGTAACCATCCACAGCCTACAAATTACAACAGAAAGTAATTGCTGACTGAAGACTGTTTGAAAAACCTTTTACCTTTGAAATCACTTATTTAGGGAAACAGTGAAAATGCCACAATTGCTTTTTAATACCTAGACACCGTTTCCATAGCTTGTTTATTTTTTTAAAATGTTTAAGGTGTTTTGAATCAGAAACCATAGTACTGAACTTTTATCACTTTAATCAAGAGAACAAACAAAATGCTTTCTTACACATAAAACTGTTCCTAATTAAATACACTGGGAAAGTGGGTCAAGCTGAACAGGAACAAAGCACTCTTATACATAAGAGTGCTCACATATGGAATTATTCAGAAACAGCTCTTAGTACTTTAAAATTCCCAGCCAGTGTTAATCAGTCCTGTCTTTCAAATGCAGGCAAGTCTTACAGTTTTCCTTCCCCATTCCTATATATTGTATTGCAAACACAAAAGACATTGGATGTTAAAAAATTACATCACTCAGTTAGGACTTGGCAGAAGAGGGGACTTGTTAATGTATCTTTAATATTGGAAATGTTGCTTTCACATGAAAGCAAGTAAAAGCAATCATTATTTTACATGGCAGATATACCTACTTAGGATGTACTCTTTTAGAAGCATATGCTGAATTCTTTGTGATCTTTATTATTGGTGAATTCCATTTTCTGTACATTGAAATTTCTTTTCCTGACATATTACCCAAAATGTAGAGATGCTAATCTCCACATATTTCAATTACTGGGTTAGCTGTTACCTCAGTCATTTACACCCTCCAATTGTCTTGCAGTTACCTAGTCAGAGCTTCTCATATATATTTTTTCATTTCAGAAATATACAGAGCATCTGGTTTATCTTTCTTCATAATTCATTACCTGGATTGGTTTGAATGTACTTTATGGTTATTTATATTCTTGGGGATAGCTTTTCTTGATTTTGAAGAACACAAAACACATGAAGGCATACTGTTTCTACAGTTGAGTTTAAAATGTTATAGTACAATTCTTTCTATATAGGCATAACAAACACATATTTCAAAGTAAACCTAAATCAGTAATTTGAAATACAGATGTGTAAACCCTAATGCCTTAGTTATTTTTAAACTATTATAAATAATTTCCTGATAAAGAATCATCTATATTTTTACTGCTTCTTGGTATAATGGAGCCTTTCTTGGCTTATATTACCAATTTTCACCATGATGCTGTAATTATTCAGGTTGCTTATGAGGAACAAGGGCTAAGAGGTTTTAAAAATTGAGTTCTTTCTGATTGTTTATCTGCCCTTTCAATTTTAAACTCTCCAATCACTTGCAGTCCTTTTCTTCACTTCTTTCTCAGTTTGGGAGTTCAGTGGTACAGGGCCAGTGGTGGTGAGGCTTACATAATGAAATTCTAAGGGAAAGAATATGATTTTGGGAGAATACTGCTCTGTGGTAGGGTAGGCTTAAAGCTAAGAATTATGCAGAAGAGTACAATAGTCAAGTACAAAATATTTTTGAATATTTTTGAACTTTTACTTAGCATCCCTCTTGTCTAGACTTTAGATGAGTTGCTGTTGCATCTCTTGCAATAGACCACCTTCGGCTGAGGTAGCACGGAGGCCTCACACCCCACCTCCGGGCCAATGAGCACTGACACCAATATGAGGATGCTGCCAATGGCGTTTATTAATAGGTTGCATAGCAATATATACTCCGCTGCCTTTCATTACCACCCATAAGCTATACGTCACGAGGGGTAGGAATACACATGTCAGAGGGGAGGCCCCTGTTCTTTCCGTTACATTGTGTGATCTTCCAACCGCTATCCCCTACAGTTGCAATGCTCAAATGCATGGAATTAGTCAGCTGCACATATTTAATAAGTCTGTCTTTCGTAGTGGTAGCTATTCTGACTATTGCTTTTTTAGTTGGACACTTTTGTCTTTATTGGTTTATCTAATTTAATGAAAGAATCTGTAAAGGTGTCATTCTGTCACATGTATACATTTTTTCAATGTAAATTTACATTTGTGTAAATTCAAATGTAGTGGTCCATAAATGCAATTATATTGATAACTTTGTGCTAGTAGTGCAATTATAGTAAGAATTCTCTCTACAAACTCTCTCTTAAGGGCTGTTTTCCAAACAGATTTTGGTCTATAGTCCAGGTCCACAGTCTTTTGTGCCACGAAATATAACACATGGACTGAATGTATGTTATCTACCTGACTGAAAAGTGCCTTCGATAGGTGTATTATGTTGACAGGTCCTGCTGTTTTGTATTAAAGGGGGGGTTTGTTATATGTCTTTGTGTATAAACAAAATTTACAAGTCAAAGAAGCATTTTAGGTGGATATCTTGTATAGGAATTTGGCCCCAGAATGAGGTGCCTCCATTTCCGATTGTGTGCGCAGAGTTTGGTATCTCAGTGCAGAGTCAAGAAGTTGCAGGCTGAACTGAGTGCTGCATTGAACAAGCCAGTGGGAAACACCCAACAACGAACTGTGTCAACACCTCTCTGTCTGTCTTTGAGTTTTGACTTAGGCAGCTCAGCCTACTGGGATCCAAAGCCCAATATCCTCTGATGATGATACATGGGTACTTAAATCAGGTTTCGCTTTTTTTATTTTAAGAGGAAGTACTTATTACATATATAGTTTGGTTACAATTCCCACTCAAAGTGGACATATGGGCTTTTTTCTTCCTTCAACTTGGGGGAATTCAAGCTCCCAAAGGCTGGAAAAACCATGACCGGCAGCCTAGCATGGAAGCTGAATGATGAACCTGTGTTCTTCAAGGAGCTTCTCCAGAGTAGCAAAAAATTCAGGTCTCATAGGGCCAAAGAATGAGCCCCCCTGCCCCAAGTCAGACTCTGTAATCCTGTGGTTATTTCTTGGAGTGTCTGGTCTTACGGAGGTCACAGGCACAATGTTAAAATGTCCACTGGACTCGTACTCTTGTGGCCGATTTAGGAAAGAGAGTGTCCAGTTTCTGGGTCCTAAGCAGACGGAGCCCAGGCTGTTCAAACTGAGCCAGTTCTGAACATGACTGTTTATACTGCTGGCAATAGTAGAATATCTGGGGTTTATTCAGTTTTTGGATGCAGACACATCACTCCTGTCTAAATGCTCTGTTTGGTGCTTGTCTTTTTTTTTCATTCATTAGAGACAAATTATCAGCATGTAGGGTTGATGCATACATATATGTATAGATGTCTCTGTGTGTGTGTGTGTGTGTGTGTTTGTATATCTGCATATGCATGCATGTCTACATAGCATAACTCCTGGTATTTACTGTGAGGTAATCCAAAACGTTCCTTTCAAGCAGCTTTTTTCTTGCTGGAAACCTTTTAATCAATTTTGCCACACAAGTGGGTGGTGTTTGTGTGGAGGAGGTTAAGAAAAAGCGCACCAGAAAAGCACTGAATGAATGTGGTTTTGGACAGTGTTTGACTATGGGACTTGTATGGTGCCTTAACAGATATCAAAGCTGCTTCCTACCAGTTGCACAGTAGGTTCCCCATGATAGGCGTTGGACTGAGTACAGCCCAGGTGTTCATTTTCAGCTGTATTGTTAGTACATGATTTATTGGAATGTTCCTTTTCTTTGCAAACAGTTCGGAAAGTCTCATACGCTGACACGTTTATGAATGTCCATTAAAAGGAGCATTTTTTTTTGATTGTTGCATATTGTTACTATCTTTTGTATGTGAACTCCTTTCTCAAGCTACACTATCTTTTGCATTCATACATAAAAGCTTCATTAGCACCTAAATAAAAAGTTCATGTTTAACATTGTAATTAAATAGATAAATCCTATTTTATCAATTGGTATAAAACAGCAATTTAAAAATCAAAGCAGATACTGAAGGTGTAACCAGTGATTTCTCCTATCTCTAAAACATATTTATGATTGCTAAGGATGAAAACTAATGCCTCTCTCCCTTACCTAGGAGGAAAACAGGGAAACAGAGTTGTAGTTGGTACAGTACACAGAAATTTTATGGAAATAAACAGAATCCAGAGCAAAGGAAACCATTTTACTTCTTTTAAAGCCTGTTTACACATGAGTACATTTTGTAAAGAAATATTTTTCAATACATTGAGGAAGGGAAAAATAATTTGTTATTTAATTTACTAGATATTGTATCCTCCCTTTGTTCTGACAGCAACTGCAGAATCACATTCCCTTTTTTTGACCTTTTTAAATATCATTGTGTCCTTGGAGTAAACAAATATGTAGGAATGCCCACTCAGTTACTTGTGGTGTACTCAGTTAACATAGGCATCTCAGTCAAAGCTACCAATTCTTGAATTCCTTTTTAAGAGTGAAAAAAATTTTCTCAAAATGTTATAATTTTTGTACAAATAGAATAGGTGTTCATATATGAAACTAAATTCCAGAACATGCTTCCCTCATTGTTATAAATCTGAAAAACGGAGCTTGAAAGACAATAAGCATATTTCTAGATAAAAAGACAAAAAGTTTTCTAGGTGTAGTGCTAGCTGGCTTTTTTTGAGATCCTTCCAGTAAATCACTCCTAGCTATTAGCTCACTTTTGTCCCATAGATTTCTAGGAGGACTTTCAGATTATGCACTTTCAGTGTTACCAACTGTATTGTTAAACAGGTGTAACTTCTACAGCTTTTTATAGAGATGTGATAGGAAATCATAACACACAAGCTTTGCTTCACTTGTTCTTGCTTTACTTTTTCCTGTGTCCAGGTATATATAACATTCAGATTAATTGTTGTCAATATTCTTATACATAATGACTTACCAAATAACTTATTGATTTGAGTTTATTTGAAAATGTGTGTATTTTAATTTTAAATCTGTAAGTATATTCTGTTAATGTTTGAGTCTCTTGGGTAAGTAATACAACTAGGTTTACATTATTTTAATGAAGCCTAATATTGTATCTCATCTGTAATTGGAGGCCAGTGGAAAACTGGCAGAACTGTTTGTTTAAATCAATATTAAAAATTAGGAGGCTGTTGGTCTGTAGCAAAGGAATGGGTTCCAGCAGAGGTTTCTGGTAACATTGGGCCAAGACATAATTTTTGTGTTACTTTTTTTTTTCTGAGAAGAATGTATGAAGTGAATAACAAGAATCTGTGTATGACTAACCAAAAGGAGTTTAGTTCACAGTCATCTGAGAAAGCAAGAGCTGTCTGACATTCCCAGTTCTCCTTTCCTTTCCATTTAGAATGAGTTTTCTGCTTTGGTCTCAAGAAAACCTTGGAGCAGAATACCGTAAGAAGTGAGTCAGTGTTTTACTGCCTGTCCTGATCTTTTAGTAGAGACTATCTGGCACTTCTTTTCACAATAATGAATCCCATAGGTTCACACACAGGCCATGTAATACCTATTAGTTAAAATTAAACCTTTTGCAATGCATTTATGATGTGTTCGTAGACCATATGCTAAGGGGTCACCTGCAAGTGATAAATGCAAATTATGCAGTACACTTGCTGCAAAGATATATTAATAATGAATGCTTTTTTTGTGCTTGTTCGTGAGAATGAACATTTCAAATTCCATGCTGTTTTCCCCTTTCTTTTCATAGTTTAAATTAAAACAGCAAAAAAAAAATTGTAAAAGGAAACCAGAAAGTGATTGCTAGACTAAATGTTTACAATATTCTAGAATATGTGGGTTAGATCTTGAAATATTCTCCATTGCCCCATTTCTGTCTTTTTAGAAGGACTGAGAGCAAAGTTCTTCCTGAAGTAAATTTGTTTTAACTGGTATACTCAGACTAGAGCTTAACGTTTTCGCGCATTTGCTACCTGCAAAAGATTGTACCCTGTGTATCGGTTTTAGCTGATGTAGATACGGGCTTAACCTTGTACATACAACTTTGAATTACGTAGCTCATCTCAGATGAAAGCTATGATGCAGTCAGATAAAATGAACCAAACAAGAGGACAGTCTGAAGGGTCCATACTTAATTTCTGTGTGCAACTGAAAGGAGAGATGGATGCATTTCTGAAAATAGCTGTTGAAGCTGCGTGCGTAATAAAGCCAGAGATGGTTCCATAGTCCAGCCTGATTTCTGCTATAGCATGGGCTGTTAGCCCAGCTGGCCCTTCACTGAGACGAGTGGGTTTAGGTAGGCTGAAAAGATGATGTTCCTCTGGAGTCTCGCAGGTGCATGGTGCAGGTGTGGAACAAGGATGTTTTGCCTGCTGCCAGTGGTCAAAGCCCTGGCAATGGTGGAGAATTAAAAGCTTGGAAGACTAAGCTGCTTTCTCATCTCATTGGCGTGGAAGAAGCTCGAAGTCCTCTGGGCATCAGTCTTGGTCATCGGTCTGACTTCCTGCACATTTCATATGTGTGCGCCAGTCAAGCGCTTAAAATTGAGGATTCTCTGTACTGAACCTGGTCACTGGTCAGAGCATCCTTCTCTCTTCCTGCACCATTCACAGGCCTTCTTCCCTCTGTGGCTGATCTTTTTGAAGGACTGTTGGCTGTGAAAGAAAAGAGCATATTTAAGGATATATTCAAACCTAGAGATTCCTTTTCTGGAAGGCTTTGTTGTGAAATGTGTTATTTCAAAGGAAAGGGAGTCAAGGGTTAATCCTTTTTTTTCGGAATATTTTTTTTCTTTGTAATCTGAACAGATTGGTTAAGGTGTGTTCCTTGGTTAGCTGTACAGTTTACTAAAGCAAATGACAGCACACAGGCAGATTTCAGTGAACCATATTAAGGTGCAGCAATCTAGCAAGTGCTATTAGCTGACAACATCAAAACCTTATTATTTGTGGTTTTTTAAATGTAAGTTTTACATGGATTCCTTTGCTGACTTCATGCTGCTTTCCTTTTTTCCTCCCATGAATCATGAAGAGCCTTTGATACAGTCTTAAAAACATAGCTGTAATGCACAGTAACTAGCATTGGTCCCTTCATTTCTGTTCTTTAATGCTAAGTATTTATTTGCACAGCACCAAATACCCTGTTTTCACTGGCATACCAGAAAAATATGGCAAAAGATTGAAAAATGACCTGAAATGTTGGGGTTTTATTCTTACCAGAAAGTCAGCAGAAATAACCTATTACTACTGATTTGCAGAACTTCAAAGAGCATAAGGTGGTTTTTTATTCAACATTTACTTTTTCTTCAGACTGTAAAAGTATATATTTAAGGAGCCTTCTGCTGTTGTACTGTCAGGTACCTCTTAAATAAATGAAAATTTTACAGAAAGGACTACCTTAAATCTCAACTCCGTTCTGACTTGCATTCTTACCAGCAGCTTTAACAGGCAGGAGAAAAAGAACTTTGTAATATTCTCAGAAGGTTAACAAATGTGAGCTCTGGAGCTCCAAATGTAGGAGATCAGGGAAAAGTTGCAATACTGAGGAGTGTTGCAACAGGAATGGAAAGGGGGCTGTAATCAGGCCTCCCTGTGCAACCTTATGCCAGCTAAATTTCGGGCACATTCACTGAGACTATTTACATATGTGTTCCAAATCCCGGAAGAATTCTAGTGTAGAACGATAATAAAGAGCAATACATCAGCAATAGAACACTGGCTGGGGTCAGTGGCACTAGCAGATCTGACACACAAGACTGTGGTACAGTGTCCGTGCATTTCACTGACTTTCTTGACAAACTTAGAAGGGAAAGAATAGTAGTTTATTTATTTTAAGTTTTTTTTAAAAAACATTTGTCCAGTTTTCTGGTTCTAGTGGAAAATTAATTTTGTTTTTTTTTTTATTTTTTAAAGAATTGTTTTTCTAGGCTGTGTGCAACACTCAGTGTTCCAGAAAGCAAGTTTTAACATAATGTGATGGATTACATATGTACATTGCAAAAGATATCTCACTGTGCTCTGTTCATATTGCATTTTATTTTAAATGTAAAAAATTATCATGTTTGAATGGAGAACAGGGAAGGAAGTACAGGAAGTACAGACCTCAAACTTCTTTTTCTCGGTAGCCAGGTTTTCCTGTTCATTAAAATAAGCATTTAAAAATGCTAAATGTAATCAGGAAAGTAAAGAAAATATTCAAAAAAACATTTGGGGAAAAAAATTGGTGTCCTCTTAAAAAAAGGCAAACAGTGTAGTGGTGATTTGTTGGGAATTGAAGTCTGCCAATGTAGATATCAGAACATAGTCATTAGAGCCTTGCCTTAAAACTTTTTTGGTGTCCTCACAGTCGGGTTATCTCTCAGTAAACCGTCACTGGAGATTGATAGCTGTCTCCAGCTACTTACTGCTTGGCAGAATCATTGAGAGACTGCCAGGCTCTGAACATAACACTTTTCAAGCCTCATTATCTCAACTGTTCAGTTCACCTTTGAAATTTTAAAAGGAAACAGTATGCAAGTACCCAAATTTTTGCCTTGACTCAAACAGCAGTGTTTTTTCACATGGCATTTAGTAATTTGTATTAAGCTAAGGGGTTTGATTTCTTTTTGTGGTTTTGGAGAGGTTTTCCCCCACAATGGCTAAGGTATCCTTCAGTTTCTGGTCTCCTCACTTTTATACATTCCTTAATCCTTCTTTTCCATAACAGTGGGAACTAGCTGCATATTGAATTGAATGAATGCTTGGCAGGTCTCAGAGGCTTAGACTTGTAAGGTGAGCCTGGGAAGACCCTGTAGCATGAGGGATACCTTGCCCCAGCTTTTCACACTGTCATTGTCTTGGGGCTTATCTGCAAGTCGTGTATGTCAAGGGGGACACATTCTTCCATGCTGGCATCCACTGTGACGTCCATCTCGTACACCCGCTCTCAGTCAGGCAAAATCACTGCAGGAATAGGTGGGATACCTCGGGACATAGACACCACAGACAGACACGCTCACTCTGCAAAGAAGGGTGCCATGAGTACTCTGCAGAGCTTGAATATATTTTGGGGGTTTCACCCAGAGGTGCTTCTAAACATGGCTCTGAATGCATTCCTGAGGGTAAACAATCTGGACAGTTGGCAGATTTGGTCTTGAGCCTTCCCCTGAGGCTGCGCTTAAAATAGAAGGCGGGCGTATCAGTGGCTGGCGTCCCAGCCTTTACTGAAAAGGTACAGTGCGTTCAGCAAATGGAACTCACAGAAATAGTGATTTACAGTAAGCAGGAGCAAGATTCTCTCTCTAGAAGGCAGTGTTGTAAAACTCATATTAGTGGTGAAATTTCCCTGGAAGTATTTTAATGTGGTTTAAAACTGCATAGCTAAAATAGGCACTTCTATTTTAGAATGCAAATGCCATCTCAGTATCATTTTTTTCTTCATAGTGCATGTTTCTAGGAATATTCTTAAGCCATTGAAGATTAAGAAAATCAAATACTTTAAAATTAATTTAGTCTAGTCATTTAAGCTTTTTCTCCAGAAAAAATTGAATTGGAAGTGTTTTTGGAAGGACACGATTGACAATTCGATAGAATTGCACACTGCATTACAAATCAAGTATCAGAAAGAAATGGGAGCACAGTCTGCACTGTCAAACCCAGTAGGAAAAT
Source organism: Scopus umbretta (assembly GCA_013400535.1). Taxonomy (NCBI): domain Eukaryota; kingdom Metazoa; phylum Chordata; class Aves; order Pelecaniformes; family Scopidae; genus Scopus; species Scopus umbretta. Next base: position 34,939 of record VZTL01063131.1, read on the forward strand.
GTTTGCATTTGGGGAAGTCCAACAGATGATTTGTTTATCCCTGGTTTTTCTTCTAGATGGGGATTTTAATTCCGATTTGGTAGGTGCTCCCAAAACAACGCTTATAGTGATACACAGTCTTCTGCACTCAGGAGGTTTATATACATAGGTTTGGGAACAGCTTAGGTTCTGCGTGCAGAAATACTTCCAAGTTGAAATGCTGATCAGCTTTTCTTCCTCACCCACTTTATACATAATATGCAGCACAAGCATCATCAAAAAAAGCTTTGCTACTTTCCTTCTGGATGAGCTGAACAGTATCCAGGAGCCTTAAGATGGCTGAAATTACCTCTGCTTACAATTAATACCTTTTAGTTTCTCTTAGTCTTTATCTCCTCTGAAGAGAGACACTTTCCAAGATTCAGAATTGTATTTTCTGCTTGGTAGAGGCCAGTGGTTCTGTTTGCTGGTTTTGCACTAGTTTGTTTTGGCTAGTCTAGGCAACTGTCCTTGATAACGGATGGCACCTTGCCATCCTTCACCTGGAAAAATTCCACCTCTCGGCTTCAATCCCAAGGTGCCCTCCAGCTTCCCTGCCTCCCAGCAAAATACATACCAGTGTCTCTCTTGGGGCTTCTTAGTTTTTAATAATACTTTGGTGGTTTAGGCCTCGTATGGCTAGAGTTATAATTCAATATCCAGTCACACTTACATGCCTGAAAAAGCTGAAAGCTTTGCCGCTGTGCTAGAACTTGTCAAAATGTACTTTGTGTATCTCACCAAAATTTCACAAGATGCCAAAACAGAACAAGCTAGAGGCCTTGAGCTAGCAAAGCACTGAAAATGAGGAAGGGGCTGCCTTTGTCACGGAATGTATGCCCAAATACTTAAGATGGACCATATCCAGCTGGGGAGGTTTCAGTTGACTTCATGGTCCCTGTTCTCATCGTGCAAGTTAGAGCACGTACGCTGATCTGGCCAGTGTTAAAAGGCCAGAGCCCTCCTTGAATCCTCCGTTTCTTCTCGGTATCCACGTTTGCGCTTATGTGCTTTGTTAGTTTTGGCTAAAAGATGGCTCATAGGCGGATGCAAGAGGTCTGTCGCTGGTTGTGGCTATTCCAGAATTGCGTAACAGAGTATTGTCAGCCTGACATCCATGGATTGGCAGGACTGCTTAGAAAGCAATCACTGAAGAGGACTGTGGTTATTGCATGTTTTAACAGAAGGATGCTTGGTTTTAAGTACACGGGTACTTTGTGCTTCATGTGCTGCTTTGTAAAACATGATTGTCAAAAGATGCCAGCACCGTGAGTTTTATATCCGTTTAGGTACTACATAGATGCAATCTGTCTATATAGAAGGAGATTATGCCTACATAAAACTGAAAAATGTATGCTATCATTTGGTGTATTACTTGAACATTTCTGATTCTTTTTAACTTTTCCTGGGGGAGAATACTTGTTTTCTTGCCTAAAATGTTGCCTGTGTTCTTGTTTTGATCCTGAGCAGAATGGAAGATACTGCTCACTCTTAGAAATAGTCTCTCGGTGCTTTGATGGCTGGCTTCACTTATGCCCTGTAGTATTCATGTTTAATTTACTTATGTTGTAGAATATGGGTCATGTTCTTTTCTTTTTGCTCTTGGTTAGGCTGACGGCATCTCCTCAAGTGAGGCAACTGCACAGCTAGAATGAATTTCTATTAATATAGAACTTAATAACTGTTACAGTTATTTAAAAAACTTGTATACCGTCCCGATTTTTTGTTTCTGCTACTGGAAGATAATAATTCTTAAAACAGTAGATGATGTAACTATTGTTAATAACAGAGTAGTGATGGAAAAGAAAAAAAAAATTGCAACCTGGCATCCTTATTTTAATGCATTTTAGCTTTGGAACAGCATTTAGCTTAAAGACAATTCTGTTTTCATAAGGAACAATGCCTTACAAATATGTTAAATATATTACACTTGTTCTTCTTGGATAAGCTGACTTATCTCTATGAGAAATATGAAATATTCATAGGATTCTCCAGTCTGAGATTCTTACATCTAGGAAAACAAACATATAATTTCATGAATCAAATAGTAGTTTGAATACGAAGCACTAGACATTTTTGTGGAGAATTTCTGCCACTGATTAAATTATTGGTTTTCTGGAAAGTGTGTCATACTCACTAGAACACTTACAAGTGGAGGTTAATAGTAGCAGAATTCATATCCTCATTTTGCGGTAAATGTATTTACAGTTGAAAAAAGAATCCTAGTCTTCAGGATATAAACACTAATATTAAAAAAAGTAATCTAAGCCATATCTTATTTTATCAGTGTGATAAGGAAAACAAATGTGCGCCTTATCCATCCTTCCTGTTAACGTTAAATGTTAAGAAGCATTGCTATCACAGGCGCTCTGTTATATTCAGTGGGTGCTCCAAATGTATCAGTGACTGCAGTTATTACCAGAGAAGGTGTGCAAGATTAGGTCTTCTAACGGAAAGTATTTGTGAATTTGGTTTCTTCTGAATGTTTTTGTTGCATTCC